>JAWWEQ010000055.1:24454819-24535574 GCA_035583055.1 Torymus tubicola
ATTTTTTTACCTATTTAATGTTCGAATAATGTGGAAAAAAGCGTTTCACCGGGAGCTAATAACTAGACAAGAAAAGTTCCTATTTTATGGCCAAGTCTAAAATAAATAGTCAGTTATTGGGTAAAAAATGTTTTGGATTTCCACCAGGGTATTTATATTAATTAGAGAGATTGCATCCCCTGCGTGCCTCAAATCTGTACTCGGAAAAATTTTGTATTTTCACAATAGCAAACAATGCAACATTGCAAGCTGTTGGACACTTATTATAAATCATATTTAATCAAAAAAAGTTTCAAGTAAAAGTATTTCAATTAAATCTGTAAGTATATAACACTTATATAGGTAAAAAATATTTTGTGATTCTGAATTAATTTTTTTTTTTAGTTAAAAAGAAAAGTATATTCAAGTAAGGCTATAGACGCAACGCGCTTTAATTATTTTATATAAAAATTTGACATTGTAAATCAAAGTTCTTATAGTTGAAACTGTAATAACATTTCACTGATAAATTGTTATATAACTGATACATAGATGTTTTGAGTGAAACTTCAGAATTTTTAATTATTATCTTCAATGAGATAAGTTACGTTACGAATAACAGTTTCAAAATTGATCAATTCGTATACGCTACAATCGAATAATTAAATTAGTTTTTTGTAGCTGTTTTTGTATCTTCTAGATATCTAGCTCTGCGCTCATGACATCTGCCACGCGCACGTGTGTATGTGTGCGTGTGTGTGTGTGTATATAAGTTATTTTACAACTATAGAATGCACATATTTTGTTTCACATCAGGAACATAATTACATTCGATATAATATTTTTATGATGCATCATTAATCAGAAATACCTATACCCATCAATTCGTATCGCTTCATAGTCTTTAATATCTTCATTTTAGCCGAATAAAAAAATAAAACAGATATGTACGATATGCAAGATTTATAATTCATGGAACGAATAAGATATAGAGATTTTGCTTAATTTAAATACAACTGTACATTTTGGTTTGTTATTTTTCGTATTATAGCGCTCGGCGTCAACTGAATCTCTTCTATATTTATTTGCTTTGATAAAGAAACAACTATTTATTTACGTGTTATATAAAATAATTAACAAGTTCTTACCGAATTTGGTCGTATAAACCCGACCTCCAATTCGATCCTCAGCTTCCAAAATTGTTATATTATTAAATCCATTTTCAAAAAGTTTTGATGCGGCTGCGATTCCCGATGGCCCTGCGCCTATAATTACAATCTTTGGATCCTTAGAAATATTACTATTTTCGCAATGATTGATCTTGATGAGATTGAAAATGACTAGAGAAAATATTACTGCGATCCATTGGGTTTTTGTATTTCGTGACATGATGCTATGGGAAAGATAATACAAGTTAGAATAATGTTTTTGAAAAATGACTAATAATTAAAAATTTTATAAAATCGACGTAAGGTGGTTTTATTGGTATAAATAGATCATAAAGGTTATTGTAAAATTGCAATACGTTTAGAATATATATTTTCTGGACTGCCAATACAGGGACAGGTGAAATCATTATTTCTTTATATTATTCCATTCCTCTACAGGGACTTGTATTATGCCTTTCCTCTACAGGATAATTCATATATTCTTTTGAAAAAAATAATATGTAAAAGACGTCCGAAACATCAACTCTCCTTTAGCAGTCTGCGTCCATTAGCGTCAAAATAATACAGTATTACACAGGGTGGCTGTCATTAGTGTCACGGACAACAAACATTTTAATAAATCAGCATATTTTCACTTTCGTTTCGATTTCATTGTATAATCTTTATTTTTATCTTTGGAAAATTCCATTAAAAGGTATTCTGCTTTTTCAGTACTGAAATTTTGCAATAAAATGTTTGAAATACTTGCCTATTATACTATACCCTTTCTTACCTTGCAATACAACAATATTCACAAAAAATATTTTATATTAAGACCTGAATTTTCACATTAAAATTGTTGTCTTAGAAAAATTTAATTTCAATTAGATAAAAATAAAAATTATGGCATACATTGAAAATGGGTTAATAAATTTTTAAGTTACTTTTAATTTGGGGTTATAAAACAAAATGTACTCGATAATAGAATGGAAAGCACAAGATTATTTATTTGCTAACATGAGGATTTGCTGACAGTTTTTCAAATAATGTTTAATAGCATTATATGTAAAACATTAAGTTATTGATAATATTTTTATTTATATTATTTATTTTTATTTTTGCAAATAAATCTTTCTGAGTATAAATATTTACTTTATTTGTGTAGATATATATATATTAGTATGTCTCGGAATATAATTCAATAGAAGAAAAATACTTTAAAAGTAAAATAAAAGACATCGTACCGCAAAAGCACAAGTCGAACTTTTCTAACGCTAACTTTGAGCTAGTGAATACGTCTAGTTACCCGGCTTAATTTTAAATTTCGCACTCCAAGGCACACAGATGAGAATAACAACCGTTTATACACTCAGATCTACAAGTGCTCGTCTAAAAATGGTGTAATCGTCTTTATATTTGTTGACGCAACTAGTAAAGGCAAGAGATTTCACTAAGCATATATTTAAGATTTATGTACTAAAAAAAGCAGTTGTATTATGCTTATCAAGAAAAATATACGATAATCATTCTCTTACATCAAGAGCATGAATTCATTGCCTCTGTGTAACCTTCAAATAGTCTTCCTCGTTACAACAGTAAAATTGTGTAGCAAAGCATAAAATTTTATTCATATATTTCAAAACTATTATTTAGAGAAATATTAAAATTGTTATAATAGGTACCTCTATTGCATTTTTCATTATTTGAATTGAACTTTTATTTTTGTATAAATATTTTGACCTGTTCTAATCATCTGGATTCTGGAAGACCCACTTAATAATGTTCGAAAAAAACGGAAGCAAATAATTTTTCAACTCTGAATCTTTGGCAATGTTCTTGAATCTCAATAATGCCAAATGACCATTGTTGATAATCATATTTAATAAAATATTTTGTTTTTTCCCTTATTAAGTGCTTAAAAACAATTCGGGAAGCAAAACCTTGCATTTTACGATTATTTTCAGAACTTAGTTTAACTCACAAGGACAGCACCAGAAGACCAGTGTTGAAAATAGTTAACTAAAAGGTAATGGAATTCTTAGTTTAAATAATAATAAAAAATTAGTTATCAATTAAATAAAATGTAATTGATAATTAAATTTTAATTCTTAGATAGATATAATGTAATTACATTATATCTCATAATTCAAATTTCAAATTTAGTTAACTAAAATCTCATTTATAACTAGATTTTCATTTTTAGTTACTTAATTGATATAAATAATTGATAAAATTTAGTTATCAATTAAATAAAGTCTAATTAATATCTAAATTTTAATTCTTAATTAAATTATATCTAATTGATAATTAAACCTCCAAATTTAGTTAACTAAAATCTCATTGTGCGATACTGTAATTTTTGGCGACGCTCCGCGATCACCGTGTATGTATTTAAAAGTGAAAGAGTTGTATCAACCACGCGAGCGGTGTTTGAATAGCGCGCGCCCGCCGAACAGAGCCGACGGCGCGTTCGCATGAGGGCGGGCCGGTGGGCCGTTTGAGGAGGGAGAGCGCTCCCGCCGGCCGGCATCAGTTCTCTCCTGCGCGCGAGGTCGAGAGGACGTGTACGGCAAACCGCGAGTGGCAAAGGACTTACTGGACGATCCCCGAGTCATCCTCAGGACGATCCGCTGCACGGAGGCAGCGTCGAATGCCAAGGAGTAGGAAGGAAGCGAGCCGGACGTGGAAAGCGTCGGGGCCACGTGGCCTCCGCCGACCCCCATTGCACGCGGACTTCGCGGGAGTTTGGTAAGCAAATCCTTGTTATTTGCGTGCCGCGTGTAGCCTTTATGTGTGTGTGAGAGAGAGAGAGAGAGTAAGAGAAAAGAGCGTGTGAATAGATCGGGAGTGTCGGGAGTGCCGAAAACGATGCGCGAAGCGTATACGAGTAGTGGTGATCATTCTCCCAGCGGGGAGAATCGCGATTAGATTGAGTGAAAGAGAGAGTGAGCGCATGTGTAGTGGTGATCGAGATCGAGCGACGTGGTGATCGTTTTCCCAGCAGGGAAAACCGCGTAAGTCTACGGGTAGTGGTGCCCCTCTCCCAGCGGGGAGAGAGGTTTTTGGTGATCAGGATTACCGCCGCGGCGTCAACGCCACGTTGAAGGCATCCTCAAGCATAAGCAGACGACGCGAAACACTCTGCCGCTAAACATAAACCGCGTAAAATCAGGTTGTATAGTTCGTCGTCGGAGAACGAGTCAGAGTCGTGTGATCGTAGTAAAACGCGCGTAGATAAGACTCGCGCTGTCAAGCTTTTGCAAGGATGGGATCCTGAATCTTTTCTTAAACAGCTGGAAGAGTGCGTATACGGGACGGACTCTAGCGATCGCGAACTATTATCCGCTCTGCCGCGCGTATTCCAGGGCGTAGGTGCGCGTTGGTTTCGTACGAAAAAGAACCGCTTGCGCACCTGGAAGTCTTTTATAAAAGCATTTAGGAATAGATGAGGAGGCCGTAATGGAAGATTTGCGCCGCCGAACGCAAGCGAAGGGTGAGAGCATCGCGAGCTTTATATCAAGTCATAGGTACATCGTGAGACACTTGAAAAAGCCGCTGAGCAAGCGCAAACAGGTAAAGATTTTATACCGCAATCTCTTGCCAGAGTACCGCCGCGCTATATCAGATAAAGTTATAACATCGCTCGACGATATTGAAAAATATAGCAAGTGTTGGGAAAGGCAAAAAGACTTAGATAAACGTTATACGCCACCGGCGCCTGCGGATAAAATGCGCGTTCCGGGAGGTGCGTATTACGGAGCCGAGACGAAGACGAGGGCGGCAGCAGCTGTGGAGGAGAGTAGCGCAGCAGCAGCCATCTCGGTCGATACGGAGAAAAAGTCGAAATCGAGACGTAGACGGGGCGCGAAGAGCGAAAAAGAGAGCGCAAGCGAAACAGCTGATATCTCCGCTGAGATATTAGCGATTAAGGAGTTAAACCCCGCGCAGTGCGTCTCGGGGACAGAAGGCAACATATACCGACGCAGCACGGAGGGGAAGCGCGCAGCCAAATGATCGTGCGAATAACTTTAATGCGCCGAGCGGTAGTCAACCGCGCGCCGATACCTTTAATACGCCGCGAAGTTATCCGCAAGCGAACGCACAGCCGCGAGGGTATGTGCAGAATAATTTTCAGACGAATGAGCCGCCAAGAGGAACTTGGACGTCCGACGACCGAGGCCCTCCACGTGGAGGCGCGTCTGGTTATCGTAGACGTCCCAGTGCGCAGCAGTACGTAGATCAGGGGCGTAGACCGGAGTTTGTGGGTCCGTGTTACACCTGCCAAGCAGTAGGACACCGCGCCTCTGAGTGTCCAGAAATCGTCTGTTTCTGGTGTCGCCAGAGAAGTCACGTAGTGCGTAATTGCTTAGCGAGATTAAACGACGCGTGTAAGAAATGCGGCATGCCTGGCGTGAACGAACAGACGTGTGCGAGGTGCGCTCCTCGGTACTTGATACAGGGAAACGCCTGGAGCGGGGAGATGAGATAAATCTCGCTCCCCGCGAAGACAGGCTCGTTACAAGCATAAATGCAAAAATAGATAACGGGTTAGAGTTAAGCGCGGAAAGAATGTAAGGACTGACAGCGGAGACCAGTCACGCGCAAAAAGCAGAGATGATGCTGTTTTGCGAGAGCATGTAAGTAGAGAGGTGCATGCTAGCGATCAGCGAGTGAGAGCCGAGCAGACAAACAGCACGCGCGCGCATAAGCAAGAGAGCCAAAGTCTCGCTGAAGCGGACGAGCAGCTTAAGCGCGCAGCGGAACAGTTCGCTCAAGAATTATTTGCGAATAGAGATAATAGAGAACAGCCGCGCGAACAGGTAGTTAGTGGTGATAGCAGAGTTCAATCGCGCGAGATGATAGTGTAGAGCGAGATGAAATAAGAACAGAGAGATGCGCGCATGAGCATTGCGACGATGACGAAGTCGCCGGGATGATCAATGAAAATCGCTATTTTCTGTCTACTTCGCTAGGCGGACAGAATTGCAAAGCGCTTTTTGATCCGGGCGCTATGTTATCGCTTGCAGGGCCGCGCGTACTAGAGCGTTATCAAGGCCGCCTTAAAGAATTTAATTCAGCGATTAGGACTGTAAATGGGAAAGTTACGCCGATCGCGGGCGTCCTTGATATTTCAATAGAGATAGAGGAAAATTCAAAAGTATTATCAATTAAAGTCGTTCGCGAGTTAGAGCACGATTTAATTTTGGGGATAGATTTTTGTCAAGAGTTCGGTATTGAAGCACGTTTCACAGAAGGTCTTTGGCCATCGAACGAGGGTGAGTGGAGAGCATTTGCGAGAGCGCGCGAGAACGAGACGCCTCAGATCTTTGCGAAGTGCGCGGGTATAGCTGAATTAGTGGACGATCAACGAGCAATTATAGATGACTTGGTGCATAGACTTCTGCCTAACGAGAGCGATGTGCCCGGGTTGACCGATCTCGTTGAACGTCATATAGACGTTCAAGAAGCGGCCCCTGTGAGGCATAAGCATAGGAGAATGTCGCCCAAAATGTTAGAGTTTGCGCAAGGGGAAGTAGAGAAATTAAGGTTAATAGGGATAATTGAACGATCTGCGAGCGATTGGAGGAGCGCGCCCGTAGTCTCGTGGAGAAATGATAAGGGTCGTTTGTGTTATGATTATCATGACGTAAATAAATGGATTAAAAAGGACGTGTATTTGCTACCGAATATGGATTCGATTCTTGATAAGCTACGTAACTCTAAGTATATTAGTAAAATAGACTTGCAACAGGCGTATTATCAGGTGCCAGTCGAGCGATCGAGCAGAAAGTATACGGCATTTGCCCTCCCTGGATCAGGGCTGTGGCAATTTACCCGTATGCCATTCGGTTTAGCGAACGCGCCCGCGACGTTTCAGCGCTTAATAGATGCACTTTTCGGACCGGAATATGAGCCGCACGTTTTCGGATATCTTGACCATATCATAGTGATGACAGAGACATTCGACGAGCATGTAAAGTGGTTAGAGTTAGTGTTGCGTAAAATAACGGAGGCAGATTTAGTAGTGCAGAGGAAAAAGTGCAAGTTTTGCTGCGACAGCGTAACATATTTGAGATTTCGGCTAGATAGCAAGGGACTGAGGCCGGATCCCGAACGAATAGCGCCGATCCTAAATTACCCTGCGCCGCGAAACGTAAAACAATTGAGACAATTTTTAGGCACAATGACATGGTATGGTCGATTTATTAAAAACTATGCCGATCTAAAATTGCCGCTCAATAGATTATTGTGTAAAGGTCATAAATGAGAGTGGGGAGACGAGCAAGAGGCGTCGTTTGCGAGCTTGAAAGAAGCCCTAACGAAAGCCCTCGTCTTAGCGCGCCCCGACTTTTCGAGACCTTTCATAATTCAATGTGATGCGAGTAATTATGCCTTAGGAGCGCTGATTTCGCAGGAGTTTGATGATGGAGAGCACCCGATTGTGTACACGAGCCGTGTATTGACCGCCGCCGAGCGCAATTATTCTACTACCGAGAAAGAATGTCTCGCGATGCTGTGGTCGATAAAAAAGTTTAAGCCGTATATAGAGGGATACAGATTCAAAGTAATCACTGATCACAGCGCGTTAAAATGGTTGCGTAATTTAAAAGAGCCGACGGGAAGACTCGCGCGGTGGGCCCTTGAAATGCAGCAATATGATTTCGAGGTTGAACACCAAAAAGGCGCGTTACATCAGTTTCCCAATGTGCTCTCTCGTATGTTTGAGGAAGTGGAGATAGAAGCCGCCGCGTTTGAGGAAGTCGAAGATCAATAGTGGTGCCGATCGAACTAAGAGAACGAGTGATGGATGACGCACACTGTACGCCATCGTCGGAGCATCTCAGCGTAGATAAAACGTACGATCGTGTTGCGCGCGAATACTATTGGAAGGGCATGTACTATGATATTAATAATTTCGTGAGAGAGTGCGAACAGTGTCAGCGTTATAAAGTTTCGCAAACGGGAGCGCAAGGGTTGATGGGCAGTCGTATCGTAGAAAGGCCGTGGGTAGTGGTAGCCGCCGATCTTATGGAATTTCCGCCGAGTAAAAATCAATTTAAATACTTGATAGTTTTTCAAGATTTATTTACGAGATGGGTAGAGTTAAAGCCGTTGAGAAAAGCCGATGGGAAGTCAGTCGCGCGAGCGTTAGGAGAGCTTATCCTCTTCAGATGGAAGACGCCGGAGTACTTTTTTACAGACAACGGGCGAGAGTTCGATAATCAGGTGTTGCGCAAAACATTAGATGAATACGGTGTGAAGCACGTGACGACGCCGCCGTATCACCCGCAAGCGAATCCCGTTGAGCGAACCAATAGGACGCTTAAAACTATGATTGTTGCTTTTGTCGGAGCCGATTATAGGAATTGGGACGCGCACATACACGAATTAAGACACGCGATGAACACAGCGATGCAAGCAACGACGTGAGTATCGCCTACATTCTTAAATTTCGGCCGACATCCGCGGCCGGTTAAAAGCTTGCGAAGAGAGAGTGAATAAGCGCGCCCGATCTTGAAAGTGCCGCCAGAATTATGGCTAGATAGAATAAAAAGATTAGATGTATTGCGTGATCTAGTGGCGAAACATATCGACGAAGCGCGTGCGAAACAAGAGCGAGAGTATAACAAAAACAAGCGTAATGTGATTTTTTGCGAAGGCGATCTGGTAATGTGTAAAACACATCCGCTATCGAGCGCGATAAATAAGTTTTCCGCAAATCTTGCCCCAAAGTATAAGGGTCCGTTTAAGATAGTAGAGATAAAGTCGCCGACCGTTTTTGTGCTCGAAAGTGTTAGTTGTGATTCGCGACGTATATCTAAAACGCATGTCTCGGAGATTAAGCGTTTCGTACCACCAAGGGTAGTGAAAAATAATTAAACAAAATTACTAAAATTATTTGTGTTTTTTAGGAACATGGAGCACGTGGACGTAGTCAGGGACGCAGTTAGGCCACCTACGCTTCAGCGTACCGAAGGGCCCTCGTCTGAGGCTAACTTTTCGCCGTCGCCGACAGAGCAGAGTGATAAGAGAGTATGTGGTATGAGTGGTTGCGAGCGATAATACCAGCCTTACCTGTACGTAAGGTAAGCGGCTGGTATGCGTCTGAATGAGTGCGATGACTGTGCGACTGGGGTTAGTGGTGATCCTCTCTCCCAGCGGGGAGAGAGCAATATTATGTATGGTGATCGGCCCTCGCTCCCTTCGGGAGACGTTGTGGCCTAAGGAGGGGGTATTGCAATACTGTAAATTATCGCAATGCTCCGCGGTCACCGCGTATGTATTTAAAAGTGAAAGAGTTGTATCAAACACGCGAGCGGTGTTTGAATAGCGCGCGCCCGCCGAACAGAGCCGACGGCGCGTTCGCATGAGGGCGGGCCGGTGGGCCGTTTGAGGAGGGAGAGCGCTCCCGCCGACTGGCATCAGTTCTCTCCTGCGCGCGAGGTCGAGAGGACGTGTACGGCAAACCGCAAGTGACAAAGGACTTACTGAACGATCCCCGAGCCATCCTGAGGACGATCCGCTGCACTGAGGCAGCGTCGAACGCCAAGGAGTAGGAAGGAAGCGAGTCGGACGTGGAAAGCGTCGAGGCCACGTGGCCTCCGCTGACCCCCAGTGCACGCGGACTTCGCGGGATTTTGGTAAGCGAATCCTTGATATTTGCGCGCCGCGTGTAGCCTTTGTGTGTGTGAGAGAGAGAGTAAGAGAAAAGAGCGTGTGAATAGATCGGGAGTGTCGGGGGTGCCGAAAACGACGCGCGAAGCGTATACGAGTAGTACAATTGATAACTACATTTTCATTTGTAGTTAGGTAATTCATAATTAAAATTTAGTTATCAATTAAATAAAATCTAATTGATAACTAAAATCTCAAAGTGCCTTTTGTCCTGAGATTCAAGCCTATATCTAAAATGAACTATTTTTTATGAAAATAGGATTCTTTTCTTAAGTTATAGCTTTACAAATATTTTGATTATGTATATGGATTAAAAATTTTATAAATTAAGAGAGAAAAACTTCAATTTAAGCTTTATTTCGTTAAAAATATCGATTTTTCAAACGGTTATACACTATAAAAAATAAAATAAAAAAAATAATTAAAAATTTCTTATTTTTTCAAACACGTAATGGGTGATATTTTCAGCTATTTTCTTACTCTTTTTTATAACCTATAACTTTTTAAAAATCGACATTTTTAAATTTTTTAATTGATAATAAACGATATCTTAAAATCCTAGCGTGCAGAGCTAAAACTTAGACTATATCCATCATTACTTTTTTAATTTTGTGGATCTGTATTATCTTTGTCATCGTGTAGTCTCCAATTTATTCCAAATAAAATGATATTTTGGAGTGGATTATAAAAGTATCAACTTCAGGCAGATGTTGAAATGATTGCAGATGTCTGCACCACATTTTTTATTATTCTAATCAAATTTTTTTTATCTAAAAGTAATGTGAAACACCGATATAATTTTCAAACAAGATCTTGTGAAACTAATAATAGAATTGATTTAAAAAATTTCTGAAGGTATGTTATTGTTAGAAGTAAGTTGCGAAGTGCACTCAAAAGCTAAGCGATCTATGCGCAAGACTGCGAGAGCTTTCACAGATGACAGTTTAGCTATATTAGTTGCAGTTTGTATTATATTTTTTATAAGATTAGATTTTTATTAGTAGATTACTTGAGATGAAATAGAAGTGAACGAGAATATTGCGTGGATGAATAATGCATAGATTTAGCAAAAGGAGCAAAAAAATTAGATATTTTGCAAATAAATTCTGAAATCTTTTACTTACTAATGTTCCGCAGCTCAGTGGAGAGACAACCTGTGGCGAAAACGGACGGGCCAGGATTAAATTCTCTGTCGAGTTACGTTGTACTACTTTTTTATCGAGTCTTCCTCCATTAACCTGTGCATACTATAACAATAGAACTCGTAATAATACCGTGTGAAGTAAAGTTGAAAATAAGAGCTATTATAATGTTATATAAATTTAAACGGAGGCCTTTGTAATGTTACGAGATTAATTATAACCGAAATGAACGAATTTACTATTGTAGCTATACCCTAATCATAAACTGTAAAGCTGGTTCAATTACCACCTTAACTCGAATAATAATAATAATCTATTCTATTGTAGAAATTTCATTTCATACCACAAGAAGATATCTTTTCATAAACCTTGCTCGTGTAATGACAACCATCAACGTTCAAGTTAGGACAATCGTTCCAAAAAGTTGAAATATATCTACTGTCTCCAGTTTTTAGTTACAGCAGTTATATGTTGTTTTTTTCTAAATTAATGTCAACAAGGCATTTAAAAATTGTATAAATGAAAATATGCAATACTAAAAATCACATACAATAAAGACTTATACATCAATAAAAAAAAAATTCCCCAAACAATGATATTTTTTATAAAATATTTTACATTTTTATTTGGATTTACATGTTTTTCAACGTATTGCTAATCAAGCATCCGTCTTGAGAAAAAATTCCATATTTTCTTAGTTACATTTTCTTTCCAAGTGTTGGCGTCAGAATCATAGCAAAATCAAATCTATTTAATATGTCAAGTAAGCCAAAAGATTTAGCCAGTTTGCAAGCTCTGTTATTATTTTGAGTGAATTATATATAACCATTAACCACCAACATTCACTAAGTAATTGCCTACAAATTATCAGAATTATTATTCAAGCGTTGTCAATGTTTCCTGAAGAAATTCGTGCGAAAATCAGCGTACTCTTGCACTGCAAACCGAAGACCATCGACTGGACACCAGTAATCCTCTTGGTGGATGGCCGTTACTCTCATACAAACTGATATTTTTTACTTAAGAATGTAAAGATTAGAAAGCGGATACAAAATTCAATACGTGACATTTTAATAAGTATTGACGCGTGTGTTGAACGTTTGTGGAAAATTGTAATTGATGTGAAAGAAGCGTACATTAGACAAACCAATATTGTAGATTTTGTTACTTATTTACCAAAACAAATAACAACATCTACAAAATTGGTTTGTCTAACTTTCGCTTCTTTCGCCTCAATTTTATTAAGTAATTTCCGAAATTAGTTGTATGACACGATCACCAATACGATCTTCTACCTTTAAAATAGTTATGTTCTTTAAACTGTTTTCCAAGAGTTTTATAGCAGTAACGATTCCCAATAATCTAATACCTGTATAATTGCAATTCTTGAATCTTTGGAAATATTGTCATTTTCACAAAGATTGGACTTGATGCATTCAGAGGGATAGTTTAAAGAAAAACTCGCATACATAAAAGTAAGAGTTTCACAAGAACTAAGAAAATGCGCCAAAATAGCACTATTCCTATTTATATTATAAAGATGTATTTCAACAATTGCATTTTTAAATTTGATGCTATCATACTAGAGAACCATCTAGATATAAAATATATTGTCTACCTTTTGATCTATATTTCTGAATTTTATATACTTTTGCTGCAACAAAATTATTTTTTAGAAAATTAATAATAACAGAAGTTTAAAGAAATATATAATGGTACTCGGTACATGGTATACCACTATGGTACTCTATGTAATTAACCCACAAAAAGTCCCGTCTTATACGATAAAAATGGTTACGGAATCATTTAAACAAAATGAATTATTTTTTGCTCTCTTAAAAAAGAGATGACATGATGTTGTGAAGCATTTAAAGAAGCAATGCGATTCGTTGATGGTTCAATATCCGGTCTGAGTATAGCGTTAAAATTCAAAATGTTCTCTAATATAAAATGAATATTTTGGTGTAGAAATTAATTAAATGTTTTATGTGTAGATTTGTGTAAATCAATAAAATTATCAGTAAATTATTCAATCTCCCAGTTGATTAAAATTTTGTGTCTAATAATTTAATTACAAAATAAATGTTGTTGCGATTTGGTTCCTAACCTCAAAATTTAGCATTCAAATCTATTATTTAGTATAAATAATATATTATGCTTTCTGAAAGATAATGTTAATAAAAAGTACTGTAATAAAGTCTAAAATTTTTGTTGATTTTGTTTCTATGAAAACGTAAAGCGCATGCATCATGACTAGTGCTAGTATATGGAAAAGAAATCAGTTAAATAAAAATATATACTTGCATTTTGAATTGTTAATGTAAAACAAAGCTAATCACAATTCGAAAATACAATCCTAGCTGTTGCAACGCCAATCCTTCTGTGGCAAATAAGTCTCTTAACTTGTGTTACTTTTCAATTTAATTCTTAAAGCCACACATATATGAGTAACAACCATTTATGTATTCAAAATGGTGAAAAAAGTTCAGTCATATGGGCATATCCCCAAAACTTTGTCATTTTTCATGAAAAAAATTACCAGAAACCAATTGCGAGCACAATCCTATACTTCTCCATATATTCATTTGAACGCTTGGAGAATAAGATCTCGTCAGTGTTACTCATTTTTTCCCAAGTGCGCGTTTCTCCCATAAAAATAGCATTGTGTTTCGCATACACTAGAATATGTAAAACAGACATTTTACTTATATTCCTAAGCTTCTAAAAGCTTTATATTGCTAATAAAAGTAATGCGCCTGCTTCTGCATATTAATATATTATGACAACTTATGATTACACCAACAATAAAGTTAAACTAAACTGTATTATAGTTGTACTACAGTTGTAGCGATCAAGTTATATCGCGCGCGTACTTGAGACCTGCGCACGGCCCGAAAATATTAATTGCGCTAGGGTGCGCTAAGGGCGCGCGTGATGAGGCGACTACAGGTCTCGAGCATCAAAACTTGGGTCTCTCGCTCTCTAATCACTCGGGATCACCAAGCAAGCAACTACGACCAAGTATTGCTCCTCTGCCATCTCGGTGCTTCCTCAACGAAAGAAGAATCCAAGATAAGCACATCACAGCGGAGCAGCCGAAACCCAGACGTGATACATTCATAGTCAGCTGGGAAGGTATTATCAAAAGGAGACGATCTAGGGGGGTCCAAGCAAGGCACTAGAAAAGGACTTCACGGATATCATTCACCAGGTCCCGAGTGAGAGAGCACAAATGGACCGTCCTTACGGAATTTTACTTACAAGCTAAGTTGGTCATTTATTCTATGTCTGTATAGACCGGAATACCTTTGCGGAAGAACGGATTATAAAGTGGTTGTGATACCGGGTATATTTTGTTTGTGTATTCGGTTGTATATTTTTATGGGATTGATTATTAAATTGATATTTATGATTATAGTAAAGTTAGTATAAAATCAGATCTATCCTTTCCCATATCCTAATTAATTCCATTTTATTTTAATATAAAATATAAAAATATTTTACACAGTTAAATCTGTATTTTTTTAATTGATTACATTTTGAGAATTAATTTTTTAATTGCTGCCATTTGAAGAATTTTTGAGGCACACGCACGGGACAGTGTTTAAAAGGTCTGTTTTGATAAAAAACTAACAATCAATATTAGTATATAACATTTTAGAAAAGGGGCGAATTCATTGGAACGTTAACTTTGTCATAATTTCAAATTTTGAAAAATACGGTGACCCATATTCTAAACGTTATTATGTCCACATAAGAAGTGGCACACTTTATTTCAGAGTTCTAATTAACGGCGGTTTAAAAAAGTATTATTAAGAATCTTGACATTTTATTGAGTTTTACTAGAAAATATTGCATTTGAATTATAATTATTTATGGCTAAAATCCCTGCATAAATAAACCATTTTGTCAGTTTCAAGTAGACGTAAAAGTTTTGGGGATATGCTCATATATCTAATTTTAGTCTTTAACATACAGACTACTGTTCACTACGTTCATGAAATCTATTTTTGAAAGACACACTTATACGTACAAAAATTGAAGTTTTATTTTGAGATTTGTTTATATAAAAAATACATATTCATAATATTATTATACTATTATTAATCTAGTAATATTATGGAAAGAATTTAAACTGTACTTGAAATATATAGTTTTCAAAGGGAAATATAGATGAAGTCTGAAGGACGAGCGACCCTTACTACTTATACATTGAAATAGGTGTACCAGAATTGAATGCGTGCATATGATTTTAAAATTTCAAGATGTTATTTTCATTTGTTGTTGAGAAAACTATTTCAGAAAAAATCGTGCTTTTGCTATTCATAAGAATCCCTTTTCTACGACTAAAGTTAATTTTATGTTAAAAATTTTGTTTCTCAGACTTTCGAACATCATTTTCTGAGAGAATTAGATTTGATACAATTAATTATTTGATAAAAATGAAACAAAATAAAATAAACCAATTTAAGGACGCTAAATACACGTTTATTGACAGCGGTTTTTTAATTACCGTATTTTATGTGTCAGCATTTAAAATTAATAACGTCTGAAGGAAATTACAAAATTACTATTAAAATAATTAATTTACTATTAAAAATCGTAAATGGGAGAGTAAGGCTTTCACGCCCGTGATTTGATCGGCTAAATCGTGATCATTCACACATGCGTACACATACGCACGCACGTACGCAAAAAAAAATAATAAGTTTCAATATAAATAAATGTTTTATTATGATTAAAAATATAATGGAAAAAATTTGATATAAAATTTATGTACTTGTAAGATATTGAGATAATGACGAAAAAATAACACCGTTTTAGTTTAACTTGTTACTTAGTAACAATGGGATATTTATTCATTTATATTTCACAAATACATAAATTGTAATCTTTAGAGTTTTAGTGTTTTTTACTATTTCCATAAAAACCCTAAGTAATAGCTCCTTACAGCGACATACATATTTGTCATCTGTATTATGTATAAGTATTTAAATGATTATGTACATAATTGTAATGTCTCACACTATGTCATAGATATACTTGTTGCCAAGTAGTAAAGCGACGAATTAAATATTTTATGATGAAAAACTTGGATTTATGTAGATCTTTGTCATTGTATTGGCAATAAATTTTTATAATGATTCAATAATCTATTGGCTGCTTTCCAACCAGATGCTATAGCTCCGTCTACTGTAGAATATCTATCCTTAGATGTTGCTTCGCCAGCAAATAAAATTGTCTGAAAAAATACATATATATATGAATGAATTTAGAATACATTTCAAAGATACTATTCATTGACTATAAATAATAGTATTTACTAAGTTTTGAGCAGTTAGTGGTTTTTCCAACATCTCAGCGTAGACTTTTTTATTCTGAGTTTCAACGCTTCGAAAACTATATGTGCCTTTGAAGTATGGGTTACTGCACCATTGCGACCTCAGCATTGCAATTGGTTTAGTAACAGTGTATTTTTTATCCAAAAATCGATGCAGGTTCTCTATTGAATGATTAAAAACTTTATCTTCGGGGATAAGTTCCATTGCCTTTGCATATTTGCCTGCGATCCACAATTCCAACAAATTCGGTTTGTGTTCTACCGTCATTGCACCACTCATTCCCAGTAACCACATTTTCTCTGGCTGCAATAATAATAATAAAGATTTTCTTAGTTAATCTGGTGAAATCTAAATAAATACAAGAATGATTAATATATTAGAAATAAACTTACGTCTTCTTCCATCAATTTCCTTTCTTCGTCGTTCCATATGAAAGTGAAGTGCAGTACTCTTCTATCACCAAGATTCCAAAACGGTTTTTCAAATAACAAATATATTTTTGCTACGCAACCAAAGCCGAGACCCTAGAAGATTAAATTTTAATAATAATCCTATATAAAAACGAGATGGACTTGAGATTGTCACCTCTAATGATTGCGATTGACACTGCTAGTTTTGTTAAGCTTATACATTTATTCATACGACCCGAATAAAATAAATTGCGTAATTGCATCTCCAAGCTTATGTTTATATATTGTAATTTACGCTAACTTATTCATTAAATATACTGTATAATTAGATACCAAACTCTGACTTTTTTAATCCTCACCACTACAAGTTCTTAGATATTTTATCTCCAAGGAAAATTTACTATCAAAGTCATGAAAAAAATTATCACAATATTCAAAAATAGAGATTTAAATATTAGATAAAATTAAATTATTTATAAATGTAAGCAAGAATATCATTTACTTATAGAAAAAGGTTATTCACTTTCGTCAAAATTTTTTTTCGTATCTGATACATTCAAGGTATCTTTTTGTTTTTAGACGTATACCTGTAAAGTTGCACACAAATTTGTAGCTGATCGTTTATAATTTTTCATAATATGTCTACGTACAATCAGCTCTAACTTTGCATACAGTTATTTTTTCGGTAATTTTGATCATCAAAGTAAGTAAACATTTAAAGAACCAAAAGATATCTTAAATATAGAAATCAGGTAAGAGGTAAAAAAAAATTTTAAGAAAATATGACATTTTGTTACATGAATGAGATTTACGTAACATTCTTGTGTCTAATTTACATATGAAAATTTTTTTTCTATTTTCTAAATTTTTATTCTTATGACTATTATAATCATCTGTATTTTATATTGAAGTACACTCTCGACCAAAAACCTTATTAGAACCCCATTTTTCCGGGCATGAACTATCTAATATCTGATAAATAAATTATGGGATTAATACACATATAAAAATAATATCACTTACCTCTATCGTCTCGATTTTGTAATCAGGCAATGATGGAATAAACAGAGACTTGTATTTTTCTTTCAGAACTCCCAATGGAATAGTAACTATAACATGATCAGCTTTGTACAACTGTCCTTTCGTCGTGGTTATCAGAACTGGAGGACCCTCCACGTTTTGCAAATAATCAATGGACATAACTTCGTTATTTAAAATAGTATTATTCATGACTGGAAGCTCTTGTTCTGGATTTGGGAAACGTTTCTGTAAATTTACAAAAAAATGGTTGTAAACAATTAGGTTCATCAATATAATTAAAAAATCGCCGCCAAATTCATTGGCACTTAGTTTCTTCAGACTTGATTGTATATAAATTATTTGCATTTGCGATGAATTGTACAAAATTATTATGAATTGAAAACAATTACATTCTCCAATCAATTATTTCATACACCAAATATCAAACCTTAATAAAATTTTATCTATATGTAAACCCTAATTTATTAATTTTTTCAAATAATAAAATTTAAAATTTTTAAAAATGTTTACTTTTAACTTTTTATAATTTTTTCAATTATTATAAATTTGCACAGACAAAAGTAAAGAACACTATTATTTATAAAACAAGTTGATATTATTCCCACATCACCTTCCCAATCGAATTGGGAGAAAAACGCAAAAAGCTGCTTTAGTTAATTTCTTTTTTACAAGTCCTTAAAAATTCAATTTCTTTCCTACGAATACTTTTGTTTTGAAAAAGGTTTTTAAAACTCTCGTTTAAAATTCTCTGAGGGATTGGCGGAATCATCTGATGAAATAAATATAATTTTTGTTATACTTACACTGACAGAAAAAATATGAGTTTCTGGTATATATAGTTGGATTACCAGACAGCATAGTAATTTTTCATATCTTTTTTTCTGTCAGTGTATGGGATAGAGAAGACGTATCAGATGGGAAATTAGTAGATTCTTGATTAACAATAAGTATTAGAATTATTGGAACTGTGATAAACATAATCTAAAATACGTAACTGAACGTAATTTAGAAAAATTAATGTAAAAATGTGTACAAATTGCATTTATCTATTTACCATTAATATGTCCAGAATCGTCGAGTATCCTCGCTCCTTCCAATTAACTATTTGATCTCCAGGACATTCTCTATATTCATCATTTGCCGCGGAAATTTCATGCCAAGTTTGCGCAGATTCCAAACTAACGGTAAATAATTCCAGATGATGTAAAAATTTCTTTTTGTTTTTGTACACTTCTACATTACTTTTAAAATGTTTGTCGAACCTAAATAAATCAATTAAGTATTGAAAATTCATGTTTTTTACTTTAACAAATTACTCGTTACAAATAGGAACACTTACATTTTTTCCACGTAATCGCCAACTGATTCATATTTGGTGTTGTTACCGAATTCCATTTCGTGAACATATTGAAAGTAAAACGTTGATATGTTTTGTGCCAGCTCATCTTTCAAGGGATTTCCCAGAGAGTCAACGAACTCTTGCACAAGTCCATAATTGAATTGATCCGACTTATCAAGTAGTCCAAGAGGATTGGCTAATTGAAAAGCAACGTTTCCTTTTTCACCGTGAACCCATTGACCACCAAGATCCACCCAATAGTCACCTGTTGGTAATTTGAAGATATATTGAAAACTTATATTTGTAAATAAATAATAAAAATGTATATCTAATAAACTTCCATGCTCATAAAATAAAAAATGCATGCTTTCACATTAATTTTAGGATGAAGTGAGTATCGAGTAAATTTGATTCTCTCAAAATTTATGAAATTATCCATCCGTCGTAATTTTGGTTAATTTTTGTTGTAGAAAAAATATGTACTGGATCTCTTAGGCAGAGACTTTTCGTGTGCTAGTTTAATAACCGACAAAAATAAAAGTTAAAAAATAATGATTCCGTCATTTTATATCGATAATTTTTCATCAGCAATGGTACTTAAATTGATCAAAACTGTTAAACTTGAATTCAATTCGACAGAAATTGTTGTTTGTTATAAGTATATGAAATGCCAAAATGAAATGAAGCTAATAAAAGCCCAAATGAAAAAATAAAAGGTGCATCGTCAGCCCGCTTTCTTTTCTGTCATTTCGTTTCTAGATATGTACTGGCCAAGCAGTACGCTGCTACACTCTTAGATTTAATACGCATTTCTGACGTAAATATTATAAAGTAGGAGGGCTGCGCCCCCTGTGCGCTATCGCGCGCCAACCCCCCGCTGTCTATGTAAAAACAAAGTTTTTACATTATATAGGCACGGCCGCACTGCTCAGGAGAATCTTATATTTTCGTCGGGGTGAAAATTGCAACATTTCAAATACTTATAAAAACTTAATGTATAATAATAAAATTATACAGTCCCATTCATGTAAGTCGATTAATAAGCGAAAATTGACTGTATAGTGTATTGAGACATTAAAAAATCGTTTTTATAGATTTAACTCGTCAGGAATTCGTTTTATATAAAAATGTTAAATAGGAAAAAGTATTGTTTAAATATTATCTACAACTTTTGTATGTAACATTTTGGCCTGAAATCAAATCCTGTTAAATTATAGCCGAAATTTGTCCATTTTATGTATATTTAGGCGTTTAAAATCGTTCTTATAGGTCTAACTCGTTAGGAATTGATTTTATATAAAAATTTTAAATAGGAAAAGTTCTATTTTAATATTATCTACTATAACTTTTGTATTTAAGATTTTTGTATAAAATTAAATTGATCATTTTTGGTATATTTAAGTATTAAAAATCATTTTTTGGATTTAACTCGTTAGGAATTAATTGTAGAAAAAAATTTTCAACAAGAAAAAGTTTTGTTTTAATATTATCTATAACTTTTACATTTAAAATTTTTGTGTAAAATCAAATCCTGTAAAGTGATAGCAAAAAAACGATGATTTTTTATGTTTTTAACGGGTTTTTCGCTATTTCATTGCCAAATGTTGTTTGTAATTTTAGAATTTCAATTTCATATTGTATCCATTATATTGAAAAATCGTTTTTTTCACATTTTTAAAAGCTCTGGCTTTTTTAAATTTCTTACCGATTTCGCTCAATATAGGATCATATCTTACTTGTAATTAAGCGAACATATGATTGAAAAATCAGCGAGATCCGTCAATTTTTCGGTGAGATAATCAGATTACTTGATTACATACATACGTACAGACAGATACATTTTGAAAAATACTTAAAAAGAACTCATTTTGGGTGGAAAATGAGTTTTATGTTGTACATTTTCGGAATTTTGAAGTGTTACAATTTTCGCTCTGAAGAAACTATAAGGCTCTCCCGACAAACGGTCGTGACTAAAAATGGGTTTAGGCGCGTACTCCTTTAAATGTTCCTTCTTAAGATGACCTGTTAGTAACTTGTAATATTATTTAACGTTGGAAGTTTAATGTGAACCAATACTGCTCATAACTAATTTTTTTATATGTGCCCCCTCCCCCACCCTCCTCTCCCCACAGAGGCTTCGATCCCTGCACTAATGCTGTATTTATATTAAAAAGAATCGTGTACGTTACACGGGCGCAAGTACATTTTCAATCTTGCCTTCTTTGGAAAAACTCTACTTGTGCGAGAACCACCTACTTGCACCCTAGTTGGATAATGTATATACTATTTCAAACATTTATTATCACAAATTAAATGTATTTTTAAAATATTACCTCTACGCATTAGTCATTATTAAAATTAATTTTTTGCAGGTCAGTTTAGGAAAGAAGATTTAAAGATGATTTTAAATCTTCTTCCTTAAAACCTCGATTAAAATAAGTTTTGACGTGATATTTCAGATTTCACTTTCAAAACATCATGTGTTTTAGTAATCAAAAAGGCGCCAAGAAACCTAAGAAACGAAAAAATTATAAAAAGCTTTAAGAATCCATACAATTTACGAGTTCCTTTCTTTTTAGCTCAAATCCGTTTTTCCTTATATCGTCGCGCGGTATAAAAAAAGACTTTTCTTTATCTAGGAAGGTTCAGTTCTTATTCTTCGCGTTAAGAAAGACCGAAGTATAGGTCTGAGATGAAGAAGAACAAGAGCTAAACCGCAAATAAACAGTTTGCACCTTCTTAGATGAAGAAAACGAACACGAACTATATATTTTGATTTTTCTTCGGACTAAACTTACAAGTTGCTCTTTTTCGTACTGCGTAATGATATAACTTTAAAAGAATGTTATATTTTTCAAACTACACGCGTTTTCAACACAATTTGAACTATTTTTTATTATTTTTTATTTTTATTTAAATGTATATATATGAAAGCTTCTATTGTTTTTTTCAACTAAGATTTACACTTTCAAATTTTTATTGATTTTTAAAATGCATGCTTTTATTTTTTATGATTTAAAAAAAAATTATAAGCGGAAGGTCCCTTTGCCTCGGCTCTGTCACCCGGGCTTCACCCCTATTTTACATGTACTATAAAAAAAAATTGTTTCACGTGTTTAAACCGTACACCCTCGTATGATCGAAGCACATTTGATGTGTGAAGTTCAACTTTACACCCTAGTGACGAAAACTACTATGCATATATTTTTTTAAAACCTTTATTTGAAACGTCAATCGAATGAGATTTTATTTATATACAAAAACTTAAAAAAGTAAAACCAACATAATATCTTTAATTTAGTTTTTCCAACTTAATATATGGAATACACTAATAAATCACAATAATAATAATAAACGATGAGTTAGTTTTTCCTAAAGAAAATTAACAATTGTTTTCTCGAATTTTATTCCCCCTCTTTTCCAAGGTTATTTGATTGAAAAATATATTCTAATAATAGTTTTTTCATAGCACAAGTTTCTCGTTTTTTATTTAAAGCGATGGACGAAAAAATTCTGGGATTCCCAGTAAAATCATCGATAATTAATTTTATACTAAAAATACTTTAGTAAGCATGCCTTGGAAAAGAGTATGTATGTGTTATACAAAAATATGGTGTTAACTATAGGCTAAATGGTTTTTTTAACGTAGCGTGGTCGCTGTGTTTGCCTTCAATTTGTACTGCGAACTTCACAGTCGCTCTGAAAAGGTTCACTTTTTTTCCTTGGCATACAAATACTATCATGTCTAAAAGTACCGTAATATATTTTTGAATGCTTGCACTCAGGTTTTTTTTATGTAATTGTAGAATGGAAATAAGAATCCTGCAAGATGTATGCCGAAACTTTAGCTTACAAAAAGTTTTTGAATTCTTTGCCTTATTTTTCTCATTTACACACGTTACATGTAAAGTATATATACTTACCAAATTTAGTAGTATAAACGCGTCCTCCAATTCGATTTTCCGCCTCCAAAATTGTCACGTTCTTAAAGCCATTTTCAAACAACTTCGAGGCAGCTGCTACTCCTGCCGGTCCTGCACCAATTACTATGATCCTCGGATTTGCAATAGTAGAATTACCATTTGCCAGGCTAGCAGAAAAACTATCGAAAAGCGCCAAACAACATATAAGTGCACTCGCCAATTTCTTTATGGTTTCTTCCATGTTCTTTAAAGATGTGGCGCGAAGATTAAGTTATTCACGTCCGATAATTTATAGTTACAATATGCTTGTCAACATGTCTCGAATTCTTCGACAATCTCTGAAATAAACACAAGCCATGAGTTTGAATAATATGCTTACTACATATGACCAGATGATTTCATCAAATTTTTTCTTCCTAAATTAAAAAGCTATCACGATATATTTTATCGAGCTAATTACGCAAAACTAAATTATCGCTGACACTGTTCGCAAATGTAAAAAAGAATTAAAGACAGAAAAAATGTTTAAAACATATCAAAAAGTGCTAACTTAGAGTCACATGTTTAACCACTTAAAATTCTGCAAAGTTACTTGATTATATGAATAATATTTAACTGACGTGCTTATTAAAAGAAAGCTTAAATATTATGATAACTATCTATTATATCACTGCTAAAGGTTGCTGAAATACTGAATCGTCAAAATTATACAAAAAGCATTAAAATAAAAAAGTAAAAACTCTGTTTCCCTGATACTGATGATAAATTTTTACGTTCTGCAAGACTCTTTCCCCTGTCACTCCACCGACAATATACATAAGACTTTTGAATTCGCGATACCAATCAGTTATCAATAGCAAAACTTGCGAGAAACCTATATAGCAGCAAGAGCGGGAAAGTCAAAAAGCACGCGTACATGCGCGCACGTTTTATATATATATATACCTATCGTCTGAACACGTATGTAAACAACTTGTCGTTGCACATGAGTACAACGCTGACAGCCAGCACACTTGTCCCTCGGCAGAATGGCGCGTGTATGTTTATATATGCTACGCGTGCAATGGCCGGACGACATCTGACCGACGGCTCGTGGCCGAACTTTTCTAATGCCCTCTTCTCTCGCTCTTTCTCTCTCTCTCTCTCTCTCCCTCTGCTCGAGACGCGCCGGTGCATGAGCCGGTTATCGGTAGAAAACACTGGCGGTCTTTTGACCCGGGCACGCATGTCGCATGTCTCTTGAACGCTGAGTCAGAATATATAGGTATATGTACCCGGTACGCAAGTACTTCGGTAAGTACCTACCAGCTCTGGAGTTGGTGTTTGTCAGGGCAATTGCTGGAGGTCAACCTGTCACGACAAATAGTTCCTTGTAATTTCATTACAGAATCTCCGTGCGTTTCAGAAGGCTAGAAATAGACGCGGACTTCTTGTTTCTTATCTGTTTTGCTCAAATAGAAGAGAACGCTGCCGACCGATTCGACTGACGAATCCAGCGTGTTCGTGCACAATCCATATTTTTATTTTTATTTTTTATTTAGTATGAAGAATTGATAAATGAATTTGACGCATTTTCTTAAGGTAGCATGACCAACTTTTGTAAAATACTAAATCAATTTGAAAACTTGACTGAAATATTCTTCAAGTGTTAAATTTTTCATAGCTGTCAAGAAACCGTAAGGTCGCCGACTAAATTATTGAGAAAAACCGTGGCAAAATGGCACACTTTTACACGGAGCTTACGGCTACGTCTATTTTTTTTTTTTGCTGATTAATGATTCATGGCATTATTATAAAATACTATTTCTTAACAAAAAAGTAGATAGTTATAGTATTTATTATAAGGATTCTGTCAGTATTGATTGCAGATAAAAATAAATAAATAATAGCGACGAAAGTGAATATATATACACCAGGAGTGTGAATTATAACAGCACCCCGAACTAAAACGAGAAAAAAATTTCTAATTTTCTTTTTAGTTTATATTTAATAGGCATAATTTCTATATTAACGTGTTTAGAAATAAAAATACATGTTTCTCATTAAAATTTAATCATAAAATTTAGTAAAATCAGAAAGCCCTTCCCGGGGCCCCCAGCTTGATACGGCACTCACCGCTCATGCTACCTTAAGTGATATAGTTTTAGAGATATAATTTTTGGGTTTATTCTAGTTTTAATTTATTTTATGATACACCGTAGGTAAAGTGCCACTTTTTTTAACACACCCAAAAATGGCACTTAACGCACCGAGTGTCATAAAATAATGTTCGATACTTGTGAGAAATATGATCCTAGCTCGAGTGTGAGTTTGTCGCCCGAGCGAAGCGAGTATATCGAAAGGTCCTATTATATATTCTAATTGAATGTTAATATGATGGCTAATATATGTTTATATGTTTATTTAAAAAATTCCTATACACTTTGTAAATATAAACATTTTATAATTTTATAATATTAGTACACAATACAAATACAATACATATGATCGTAAATTCAATAAAAATGATACAAAAATAGAAACTTTTTTAATAATTCATAATAACTCATTGAACAATTGTTAATTTTGTAATTTATTGACCTGTTTCATAATTAAATTAAAGAGTACGCTCCAAAATAAATCGTTTTTAACCGTTGGTTTTTTACCCATCAGAAAATGTATAACATGCCCAAACCACCGACTAATTAGGTATTTTGTTGTTTGAATAAATAAGTGTTTCAATTGACTAGTCAAGTATCACAACTCATCTCGTTTCTCCTGATCATACGTATAAGTTTGAACATTAAAACCCGTACTTTATCTCGGAAACTCGAAAAGTGAACTTATCCAATTATGAAAAAATGCCCATCTAGAACTTTACCATTATGACACCCCCTCGCCCCCTCCCTCTCGATTCGGATAACTTTTCGAAAAGCTTTCGACGTATGCTTATAAAACCCTCTCGGAGTATTTCATCAAAAAGAATTTTTCCATTCCGTTGGACTTATAGAAGCCGATACAAAACAAAGAATAAGGAAAGAGTGTGACCCGTGATTTCCGAAATTTTCCCATTTTAAAATTATCTAATTCAAATCTAATCTGGCGGAAGTACCTAAAGAACTATGTAATCTTCAACCACATAGCCTTTTAAATCTGAAATACATAAAAAAAAAAGATAAATCTTTATAGTAGAAGACAACTTCAAGGAAAAGATTGGAAAAATGTGAGAATGATAAAGAACTATATGATAAAGTTTAAATGATTAATCTTTCACAATAATAAATGTAAAAAGTGAAAGTATGTTTCAATTGTAAAAGTTCGAAGTAGAAATACATGAAGACGAAAACATCTTTAGAACAATTTATGTAACTCAATGCAATAAAGGAAATTACCCGTTAGTTAATGCAATGTATCAACAATCAATAAACTTACTGATACCAAATCATGTCTATGTTTATATTGGCCGACCATCGTTATTTCTTTACAGACTTATCCATTAATGTATGACTTACTTAAACATTTTTGCAGATACTTTCATTAATGATTATCAGCCAGTAATTATAATGAGAAATTACAGTATTTTAAATGGATATTAAATGAGAGCGACATCATCGTTATTTTATACTGGAAATAATATGGTATTTTAACAATCTCTTATCTAAATTTTTAAGTATATACCTTATATTTTTACTCAAAAAAGGTTTTATTTAATTTTATATTATACATTATATTTTTAGGTAGAATGCATTAATGTCGGGATGAATGTAAGTACATAAATGTATAAATATAAAAAGCAAAAGCTGTACATGGAAAGAATAAATATAATAATGTATGATATTTTCCTTAAAGGTCTTGTGTTTATTTATTCATTTATTTATTTATTATAAATAAATAAACAATTGCTGAAGAGTAGGTTAATAAAGTAAGTATCACTATTTCATAATTTTTTATTAAAATCATGGGAAACTGAAGAAATATTAAAAATAATATCGGATATTAACAAATTGAGGAAAATAAATTTTGTTCAAGTTTGGGTACTAGGATTTTTTAAGTGATATTTTCATGGTAATTAACCATTCTTATTTATTTCGATGATCATTTATTTGACAAATAATTATTTACAATAGGATTCATCGTGTTTGCACGCTGAGTAAAATGCAGAAAGTAAGGTAAAAATGTCGAAAATTTGTATTTGTTATATAAAATCAGTCTTTCAAAGATACCTGCGATGAAACTTTGTAGCTGCTAAGTATTGGTAAGACAGAAGAAAATCTTGAATTCCCAAATACCACATTTGTATAAAGTATATATATGCGTAATAACGCAAAAACTAAATGCTAATTTAAAATTAAGTATATATGCATACTGTACAATTCCGAAATATTTGTCCTTATTACAAGTAATTGTTTAATGATGGTTACACGTATTTACAAATACACAACAATTTAAGGCTGCTCAACTGTAATACAAAGTGCGCATTATAAAATTCATGTAGCACAGTAGTATTAAAATTTGTTTCGGTCGAAAATTGTATATTAGTTTCAAAGTCTCAATAAAAAAAATTTAGTTTAAAATTAAAATTCTCTCTTCTGTAGCATACGACTATAAATATTATGTATATTCATAAATGAATAAATATACTTATAAAAGTGTTGTTTGTAAAAATTAAAAAACGTGATATAATTTACAAAAATTTTCGCTGAAGAAAAGATTTAGTATAATATCCAAATGCAAACCATAACATCTTATAGTGATACAAAATCGATAAACGTATTAAAATTATAGTCTATCATATAAATATTCTCTAAACAGATAGAATTTGCATCATTGTTTCAGTTTCTCGCGCGAGCGTATTACGATAATAATCGTCAAAATCGTGCCCTTCAATACATATGTATAATTAAGGTATAGATAATACGAAAAACTTTCAGGAAATCTCGTAATCATACGTCACAGATATGTATAATCAAAGCTAACAGTTACTAAGCATTTAGAATGACAATTGGTCAATTTGACATTTATGAAGCATAATAAGATTCGACCTCCCAATAACATTCCTCCTTTTCAATACGCCTTAGTCAACAGTCTCAATGAATCTCTTAGAGAGCCATTTTTAATAGGACTACTGAGCCAAAAATCCTTTTCGTAACTACTTTAGCTCGTAAACGCTTTGAAAAACGTCCTTAGATGGCTATCCATAGATAATATCTTTTACTGTTCAACTAATAAAAATAATAAATATAAACGAATTCTTTAAAGAAATGAATTGCTGTATTTCAGATTGACTATAATGAATGTTTTTAAACATATTGCATTTTTGCTAAAACGTAGAAGAGGTGTCATAAAACAGAAATAAAGTCATATCAGAAAGAAAATTATTAATAGGTCGAATTTTGATAATACTAAGCTAGATTTAAAAAATTTCAACTTGGCACAATAGAGGAAGAAAATTTCATACGATATATCACACAGTAACAGGGATAGATAAATTTAAAAATACAAAATAAATTTGTAAAAATCAACTAAAATACCAAAATATTGACAAATACTTCTACTTCATAATTATTAATTAGTTTTACTTATAGTTCTAAGTAATTCAGCATAATATATTTTCAAATTTTCAATAATAAATATATATATATATATGTATATAAATAGATGTAATAATAATTATACTTTCCAAATCAATTGTAACGTTGTACTATGGGTCACATAATATAAAAACAGAAATTTTTGTCAATGCGTTACAAAAAAAAATTAATTAAAAAAATTATAGAGTGAAGATATATTTAAAAATCAAAAAGTTTAACTCTAAAACGAATAAAACTATTTTTAGAGTATCTATATATTGTAAAAATGAATAGCCCTTTCTCTTTATAGTTTAAAATTACTTTGAGCGCATCTGAATATAGTTTTATTTTTGCGGTTTAAATATCTTTATGGAACATACATCTATTGCCATATTTCGTTCTGGCTTTACAGTTTTTACTGTAATCAGGCCGCTTATATCAGGAATTAAATAGTTATCCGTTCAGTGTAGTTTATAAGCTTAAACACTTCGTCTCGAATAAGTTATCGCGCTTTACCCATACCGAATGACTGTTTGACAGTCTGAAACGTATACATTGGTATAAGATTATTCTAATGATTTTGAGCAGTGGATCAACCCCAACAATAAATTTTTTCATAATTTTATATTGGCTCTTAACTTTAAGAACAATCAGATTCATATTTTTCATATATATCAATTTTGTCAACATTAAAGCCCAACTTAATCTACTGCTCAAATGAACTCACTCGGCAATAACACAACGCTCTCTCAGACGCTTGTCTCCTTCTTCACGTTTCGCATTTCGGGCTGTCGTGACTCATTGTCGTTGCCGTCTTCGTCGCTGGCACTGTCACCGTCTCTGACCTCTCGACTACACTCTTTGCCGTTGCCATGATGCTGTTTATTATGATGATGATGGTGATGATGATGGTGATGATGCCCATCTCGTTCGTCCCTCTGTCCGAAATCATACAACTGCAGCGCTTCACCCATTGCCGCCTCAGCTTCCTCAACAAGCGGTATCACAGCGTTCACTACGCTGTCTTCATCTTCTTCTTCTTCAACGTGCAACTGTTCTAGTCCTTCCTGTTCCTCTTCTTCTTCGGACGTGATTTTTGTCTCGGAGGGAGCGGGTGCAAGGGGTGCCTCAGGAAAAGGCAACAGATCTTGCTCTAATCCGTGAGTACTGCTGTTTCCGATTGGTCGAAGGAGGGTTTTATCAAATTCGTCAGCAACGCGCGAGCTCTCCAAGCTCATCGCATCATTCAGAGAGTTCCGGTAGCTACTCTTGTTTCGCGACGATGTCATCGATCGATCTGCTAATGGCAATGAACTTAAACTGCCGGAGTGGTGATTACATATATCGTACGATCTACTGAATATTTCGCTGTAAAATGAACAAAAATTCACTTAAATTTATTTTTTAGTTTAAAATAATTTAAATTTAATTTAAATTTTGAAAAAACAACTTAATATAATCTCTTAATAACCACAAAGCAATATATTACCACGCACCTATGCCTCACAGTTCTCTGATCTCTGTCCATAGAAACACTCTCATCGACACTTGACCTTCTGCCGGCAATACCAGTCGGCGACCTAGACAATCCCAATTCGCTGATGTCCGATAGGTTGTGTTCACTGCGCTCGCTCGTTAACTGTGTCATGGACTCTATCTCCGAGTTACACTCGAGGCTGCACTGCTGCGATACGCTATGCATTTGCTTCTGCTCGTCTACCTTCGATTCTGCTGCATCCGACTCGTACGGACTTGCGCATGTTGTGTGGTTCGTCATGGGCTGGTACTTACGACGACTGGAGGCTGTACAAAATTTTTTTAAAGCTTTTATTTTATCAACGACGTTTCTGCTACTCTATAGTTTATCTCCTAAATGAACAATTAGTAATTAAGTTTATGCTGATGCAAGCACAATAAGCGGCATAGATGCTTTCAATAAACGAAATTATCCCATTGAATAAAAGCCTACGCAGTCATTAAATCATCAAACAAGGACAACTCACCATTCGAAGGCGTTGGAGTTGGTTCATTGTTGACTTTTCTCGTGTTCTTTGTCAAGCTCTCCTGACCAATTACATATCTTAACGCCAGATTTCTATCCTCGGACACACTGCCGCCGCTATCGGACAAAATATTCACGTTCTTGGCGTCGTTTACGGGATTCATCTCGACGTGTATATTCGTATTGTTCACCTTGGCGCTACTGCCTAGTATGCTTCTCTCGATGTCATTATTATCGAGCTTGACAGCTCGCCTGGGTATGCTGACGCAGCTACCGTTGTCGCTGTTCGCACCGCCGTCGCCTTGCTTCCGCGGTCCAAGATTGCTGTTCTTATTCATGTTACGACGCTGCTTTTTAAAAAATTTACGCGCCACGCCACTCTGATGTGGATTGTAGAACATCTCGACGGAAGCGGGTGCCGATTCCGTGTTAAACGTCGTTACAGAATTGTTCGAACGATATTGCTGACGGTGTAACATCACGAGATTAGCATTTGCTACCAAGTTCGGTTTCACATGACAGCGGCTCGTTTCGTTCGATGTAACCTTTGAGGTATTACAACTACTCTGAGACTTGTGCGTGCGTCGCGAAGAACCGAGTGAATTTGTATCCGAGGTCACCTGAGTTGTTTGAGTATTTGCTATTTGGGGAGCTGTATAAAGAGAAACATATATTATATACAATATTTAAAAAATCTAAAATTTAAAAAAGTTTTTATTACATACCAATTATTGGCACAAGGGGTTGGGTAGGAATAGTCGGATTAGCATCAGACACGTTTCTCGTTCTACAGCATCGATTTTTCTTTTGCTTCAACCAACATCTCATTCTTAGCCACTGGGCTCTAACATCACTTCTCGCTATTCCGTAGAAAAGTAGTATAAACATGCCTAGTGAACTTGCAGATATTGCGTATAAAACGGCAAATAGAGTCTCCTTGTAAGGAATGTACATATTGAGGAGGTTCGCCGTCGTCATAGCTGCACATAGCCAAGCAATGAGATATAGGATCATGACGACAATGAGACCTTTTAGTTGAGTCATCTATGTCAATAAAAAAAGGTTCAATTAAATCACATGTTAAGAGTCAATGATACCAGATTAATTCATCTAACTATACGGTTTAACATTTGATAACAAAAACTTTTTCAAAATAAAATATTACTTTACCTGCGAGTGCTCCTGATCCTCGACTTCAGACGACACGGTTTGCGAACTGTGCAAACTGACTCTATCTGAGCCAGGATTGGGATTAGGCTCAAGTAACTCCAGATCTACGTTCTCGGTCGCCTGAGTACCCTCAGACAGCTGACCATTAAGATCAACGTTGCGTATCGTGCAGCGTATGAGCATGTGAAGAATCGTGAGGTAAACGAGGAGGATACCTGCGGGCACGAAGAGCGCCGCGAGTGAAGGCGTCGTCGTAAGGAAACAGTGCGAGTAGCCGGCATATTCGCGCATGTTGATAGCGCCAGAGATGCCGCAGATGATGAGAGCGATTCCCCAGCCGACGAGGTAGAGACCCAGTAAGGGTTTGCGGATCGGCTGCTCTCGCAGCTCGTCATCGTCATCCGTGATCGGGTCTACCGTCGATTTTGACAGACGTTTGTACATGTTGCTGGAATCGAATGATTTTTAAAAAAAAAAGTTAAAACAAGTATTTTCATTTGATTCTTTTTATCTATCAATTTTTTTACTATATCAAAATGTATTGCTTCAGATATCATTGATTATTTTATTCCTAACTCCTCGTATACTGGCCACTTTCTGATTTGAAAATCGAGACAAAATTAGTATTTCATTCTCTTTTAAACTTTATTCCCAAATCGGGAGTAAAAATCTATATATATATATATAAAAATGTATATGTAGCACCAAACTAAAATCGATTATTCTCTTGAGTGATTACTGTCCAAGCGAGGCTAGATTCACTCGGAGAAATAATCTACGTCTTTTTTGCATAATGAACTATAAAATAATACATAAAGTATTTTATTCCCAATTTCACTATGACAACCACTTTGTGGAATCGGAAATTGGACCTGATGAAACATCGTTGTCAAATCAAACGTTTTTACAAAACGTCACGCCGCGATACAGACAATTTGCAAGAAATCCACTATAAATGTAAGAAAAATAAGATAAAGTTTCTTTATTCTTGCTAATTTATTTTATTCCTGCCAATTCAAAAAAGGAAATCAGATACCACTTTTGTCTCTTTTTTTCAAAAAATAAAGTGACCATTATGGTAGAGATGCGAATAAAATACTTTTCTAAATTGAGAAGGCAAAATTCGATTTTCGAAGATTTACTCAGATTCGCGCACCAATGTAAAAAAAAAACTGTCGAATTTATAAATGCGATTAATATGCGTAACAAATTGTAAAACAACATACATTGTACTTATTCTACATCACAATTCCATTCTAGAAATATTGCAATCTCAATTAAATGTATACTTCTTCGATAACTGTATAAAATAAACTGTAAATAAATAAATAAATAAAAAAATTTCGATTTACATTTTCAACTCACTGCGTACAAAGTGTTCACTTTGAACACTCAATACGCATAGCAAACACTTTCCACATTAAGAGTTAAAATTACGAAAAACTACACTTTCCTTACGCTAAAAAGGTATAGAAAATTGAAAAAAAAATTTTGCGCATACGTTTAGAAAAATAGTATACGATACTTGTGCGCTACGTAAATCTATTCGTTTTATACTATTATAATACTAGAAAAATAATAAAAAAATGTATAACTCTTATATAATAAAAGGTACAAAATCTTTCATTTTTCATGTTAAATCGTCTTGTAAAATATACAGCATATTCTTTAGTATTTCTTTCATGAATTTCATTTACTCTCAATAAAAACATACCTTGCTGAAACAGTCATCCAGAATAAACAGCATAATGATAAATAATGCAAGCCAATGCCAACTCCTTGGCAAATTTCTAAATTTTCAGTCTGCTGTATACCAGAACTATACAGAAAACATAGGAGAGCAATAGCAATCCATGTGTTGATAACACAATGCTTTGCCTTTTTTGGCATTGCTATAGAAGCATAGCAACATACGTATGTTACTGTTGTACAAATTAGGCACACCAATAATACAAAACTACCTACGTATATTGCAGGATTAGAGTATTTAAATTTGGCACCCGTAAAACTGTTAAAAGAGATAATCATTACTGTTTACAATTTAATGTATCAACCGAGTAGCATGTTATCACATAAATAATGTTTTACCTTTTTCCATCACTGTCAAGGAAAGATTCATCTTGTAGGAGCCCATAGTAACCCAATCTATCACAGTGGAAAATAATTAAATTGTTTAGTATATTTGACAAATGACAACCGTCACTAGTCCAGCCTCCAGTTTTATTATTTAAGGATGACTCCCATACTACAGGTACAGGTTTAGTCATAGCATAATGAATCAAAGGTGCTCTTAACATGACATATACAGGCTCTGTAAGATTGCGAACAGTTGTTCCAACTGCAATAATTAAATAGTTATATGTGTTAATACTTTGTAAACAAAAATTTTCTTTTTTTTTTTGAACAAGAACTTACTTAGTTTACTTCCAGCGATACTTGACAAAATATCCATCTTATCTTCATTATGTATTCTAGGAAACAACTTATTATCTGCATACATTGATACCATAAGTTGATGTGATATTGTACTACTTTTTACATTTCTAAAAAGGGAAGCAGGTAGTTGTATGGAAGCTTCTATGAACGTTTCTCCATTTGCATTAAGAATTGCTGTTCTATTACTCATGGAGCAATGGAGTAATCTAGTGTATATATTTTCTGAGTTACTGTACCAGGTACAAGTCAGACCAGCAAAATTCTCAGCTGTCACTCGATACTCTTCCAAAGCCATATTAGTTTTATGCAATTGTATAAGTTGATTGGACGGTGTGACTTCAACAATGAGTTCAATGGTCTTTATCAGTCTTGTGCAAGCTGCATAGTAAATCTCTGCAGCTTTTAACATTGATTTAGGCAAATTCAGAAGAACATTCACTACATCAATTAACATAATCCCAAGTTCTTTTTCTTCAACAAGATAGCCCCCATAATTTTCGAGTATTTGAGTTACAAAGTTGACCTCTACTGGATCAGTTAGTGATGCTCCTTCACCAGTTATATTTTTCAATTTCTTAATTGCTTCTAACAAAGACCCTTTTAGAGGTGATAATTTTGTCAATGATATATTCACAGTAGATAATTGTTCGAGTATTTTTGTTGTTGCTGATACGTAAGGGCAGGATTCAGTATTCAAATTTTCCCAATGTCCAGTGCTGTTACACTCATAGGAAGCTCGTGGAGCAAGTTGAGCAGACCCTACTGATAAACCACTGCTTTCACAGGGCAACTCTACTTTCCATCCAACAACAGTTCTAGGCCATGCATAAATACCTTTGTTGTTTGCCGTTACTAAAAATTAAAATTATAATTTATAATGTACAACTATAAAATAATAATAAATTATATTTAAGTATAAATCTAATAATTATAAAAAGTTAAAAAATAATAAAACAGAAAAATCAAAGTTTAAAATTTGCATACCTGCTAAAGGACAATACTCTGTGCGATTTGATATCACAATTACATTTATGGCTCTAGATATGTTTCCATAAGCTGAGACTAGAAGACAATTCCATTGTCCATTATGTTCCTCTTTAACTGGATCAATACTGAGTGAACTAAAATAAAATATTAATATTGATTTTGTATTGCAATAATATGAGTAGTATCAAATAATAATTTTACTAATTATTTCAGTAAATGAGAACAACAACAAAAATTATTTACCTTGCAACAATACCACTATCATCTAAATATTTATTTTCAATCTTAACATCAGTAAAATTATTTTGTGGTTTATTATATAAACCCAAGTCTAAAATGTCAGTAGTGATATTTGAGTTCCATAGCCAGTTTAGTGAAGCAAACCTATCATTGGTAATGCTAGGGGCACGGCACTTTAAAGTAATAGTATCACCGGCAAAAACAACTTGGTTTTGATCGGGTACTAATTCGATAGCAGGTGTTGACCACTTACATTCAAACTCTTTGAAAACTCTTAACTTTTTTACCAATTTACCCTTTAAACTTGATGGTGAATCACATTCTGGTGGTGGACTAAAATTGTTATAACTCATAAATTATTGTTTATGAAAAAAATATACACTAACTATAACATTATTATTTTTTTACAAAACTTACGATAATTTTATTGAATTATTTTGTATCCAATAACTGAACCAAAACATATTACAATCACAATTCCATGGATTACCAGAAACATCTCTGAAAATTGAAAGATAAAAATAAAATATAATTCAATTCATTTTAATATGACTTATTAGTTATTGTTATTGTCTTAAATATGTTTAACTTACAGTTGTCTTAAAACTGGTAAACCATGGAAGGTGCCTTCTTTTAAAGTTTCCAATTTATTGCCATTTAATTTCCTGTAAATTTAATGTAGTTAACTCACTTTGATTATTATAAATATCTTAAAATAAACAATGACATTTTCTACTGAATTTAGTTTTTTTCTTATGTATAAAATTGAATTATTATAATAAAAACGAAAATAAAAAAATATGACGGAATGATATGGATGAATGAGAAAGAATTGAATACTGATTGTAATTAAAAATACTAGCAAACAATAAATAAATAAATAATAGAATGACTAATTTGACAACAAAAGTTGTTATAAAAACTTACAAACGTTCTAAAGCCAATAAACCATGAAATACCGTCACCTCTAATGTACTTATTGCATTATTTGATAAGTTGCTGCAAAAACCAATTGCATAAAGCAAAGAATAGAGCAGAAAAATGCAAAATGATGATATGTGAAATGATTTTGTGATAATTGAATATATATTTATATGTACTTACAGTCTTTTAAGATTGGGCAACCGTTTAAATGCATGAGAATCAATGGTTGAAATCAAGTTTTTACTTAAATCTCTGAAAATCAAGAAACACAATTTTAATTAATTAATTGTACATTTATTATTTCTTTAAGAGATTACATTTAAAAAAAGTATAAATTTAACTTACAGTCTTTCTAAATTGACTAATCCTTCAAAAACTCCTTCATCTAGTAATGTTATTTTATTTGCAGATAGGTTTAAACGTTTTAAGTTGGATAAGTTTTTAAAGGTATCAATCTTGATAATCGATATATGATTTTTACTGAGATCCCTAAAAAGAAAAAAGTCAAGCCTCATCAATCACTATTTTACAGATGAGTAGAAAAGGTATGAGGTATGTAAACAAAAACTTACAAATGGATCATTTGTACACTAACTGGATCAAAATCAATTTCTTTTAATTCTTCTATATCATCTTTGCAAACCACTCGTAACCATTCTGCTTGAGGTTTAATGTGTCTACAATTGCATCGAGATGGACACATAGAGTAAACAGATAGGAAGCCTTGTACAAGTGATAACAATAGAAGTATCTTAAACATCTTGCCATAAATTGTTTAGTTCGCAAAACGGAAAAGAAGAATAATGAAAGTTTGTCACCTGAAAAAATGATGTCACATATCAAATTTATTTAAATTAATCAACTTATTTTCTCATTTAAGTTATTGATAATACTTTTGATTTTTTTATATAGTTTTTGATAAATAAAATAAGTAAATTTTTTAAAAATCATGTAAGTAGAATGACATTAACAATTGGGTAACAGTATTGTCTGGTATATAAGTTAGCATAAAAATTATAAAAATTCAAAATCTTCATTTAAGTTTACTGTATTCATTATTTGAGGACAAGAGATATGTTCTTTCAGTAGCATTATAATTTTATTGTAGTATATTTTTATAAGAAAAAAAATCAAAATATTATACATTTGTCCATGACTAAAATTAGTTTCTTAAATGCTCCAATAAAGATTTATCTAATTCATTGACAAACAATAGTTCCCACAAGAAAGCAAAATCGTAAACATAACTAAATGTATTAAATACAACATTCCAAAATCCAAAACATCAACACGCGATATTGTTTACAAACACAGGAAACAGCCGTCCATCGTTTGTTTACATCGCCTACGCAGCGATGCAATGCTAAGTGCCCCTGCTACACCCGCCCTGACTCTATCTTTAAAACAAAAAAGGAGCGAGCCACAAGTAGCGCATAGCTACTTGCACGCTATGGGTCAATGACTCCAATAATACGCGTAACCCTTAACTTCAAACCCTCCCTTACGACGGAATGCACATTCTTGCAACAATCTTTGTAAAAATAAAGGGGATAATTAACTTACGGCCGGGGGGAAGAATGCGCGACTCTTCCGGGCGCGATGTCCTCACATCCTGCGCCCGCCTCCAGGAAGAAGCGCACAGTGTCCGGAGAATTCAGGGTGCCTCTCTCTTTCTTTCGGACGACCCCTTATCTATTATTATGCGGAAAGTGCACTCTCGCGCAAATCTTAGCTACCCACTACATGGCTTTCAAGCACGACCCTCGCCCTCATGGAATTCAGCGAGCGTTGCACCTTGCACTCCTTACACGAGCTCTACTATTCACACGCCAGCTATACCTACACACTACCTATACCTATACATCACCTATCGCCTCATCTCATCCTTGTCTCTCATAACCCTAAAATCTGTGATGCTGCGAGAGAGACGGGGGAGCGTCTTGCCGCTTGCGGCCGGAGCCCGGACATTGTTAGATGTTATGGACCAGCGAAGCGGCGTCAGGTATGACGTCTTTGAACTCTTGTGTGACGTCATATGGGAAAGTAGAACAAGTTTTAAAATTACAGAAATTTTAAAGGAATTTAAGCTTTTATAACTTTGAAAAGAATCAACATTTTTTAATTCCGAAAAAATCAAATAAAAGCCAACTTTCTTTCATTTTATTTTCTATTTTGTAAATGACATTTGACACTTTCCAAAGTTAAATTATTAGCCTTTTAAGAAGAGGTTTTTTTCAAGATTTTTCTCGAAATAAAATTAAAAATGTCTAAAATTCAATTTTTTTGAGCGTTACTACTTAATATTAGAACTTTTGATATATTTTTATGTTATAGTATACTCCCCTAGTAAGTTGAAAGGATTAGAGTATAAAGGTTCATTTAGTTTTAAATAAATCTCGCAACAATTTTCGATTATGTATAAAATCGCTATTAATGAAAATTGTTTTTTTCACTTGATTTTTTCAAAATAAAAATATGTGAATTAATTTATTTGAAATTTTTAATATAAAAATATATCAAGACAATCTAAAAATTATTTAATATAAATAAAGATAAAGATTTGGTATTTTTTAAAATCAATGATAAATGCAGATATTTTATAATATTTATTGAATCATGTATAAAACATTCAATCTTACATTATTACATTATTTTTTTGCTCCAACTATCACAATTGCAATCCAGTAGTGGTTCTCTAATAGGATGAAAATACCTGAAAAATTAAAGTTCTTTGTATATTATGAAGTAGATATACTAACTAAATTAAATTTGCTTAAACATTTTTATCAGAGTCAAGATTCATCTTATGAACAATAAACATTAATTTTTATTGTCCTCAGGTGAAGAAATTCTAGCATCATATAAATTTTATTCATATTGTTTACTATTAAAATTATTAAAAAAGCTAACATGAATTTATTAAAATACCAACCTTTTTATTGTAATAGATAATCCAAATTTCCAGTTCTATACCGTATAGACAGTTCTTACCTTAAAAAAAAATATTCTTTATAAATAAACAGATGAAATTATAAAGTAAAACGAAAATTAATCAAATATTTTATCAGAGTCAAGTATCATCCTTTAAACAGCAAAATAATAATTTTACTATTCTCAGGTGAAGAAATTCTAGCATCATTATATATGTATATATAAAAAGGCTCTTGCTATTTGACCATCAGATGCAAAGTTCATCAATTAATTAGTTCTTTATTATTTGTTTTATTTTGATATTTGACTAGAGAAATTACATTTTCTTATACATATATTTATACTGTGTATATATAATTCTGATAGCCAAATAGCAGAGACAATGTAAGAACTGAATTCTATAACCATATAAAAATACACCAACCTCATTTCAAAACTGTTATTCTTTGTTTCTATGAATAAAATACTCCGTAAAGGGGAAATTATTCATTTCTTAAATTTCAGCTTTTAATTCACATCATTACAAATTCAGTAATCAAGTTGGATTATGAACAATTTTCGATCTAGAGAATGCAATTGTTTTAATTGTAACATAATAAGGTTTTGTGTAGTCTCCAAATCTATTAAAATTCATTTTGTATTGAACTAAATGCCTCATCTGTCTGCCTAGAATAATAGATAACCTCTATTAAAAAAAATTTTTTAATTAAAACATTAATTGACTAAATGAGTAGAAAAAGTATATTTAATTATCTACAATTTTTTAATAAGTTAAAAGGATATTATATAATACTGATAATAATCTACAAAAAAAACATAAATCAAGAACGTAAAAGCATGACTAAAATAATTTATATTTAATTAAATATTATGTTAATATAAGCAAAAAATATTAGTACTATTTTAAAATTTAGTTATCGTACCTTAACTTTCTCTATTTGTTTGGTAGCAATATTAACTGATTGCGATTTATTTTACAGAATAAATGTTAATATCGTGCTCTGAAATAAAAGGTAGAGCTATGTATACTTCGTTTTTCTGACACTGTTGCTGATGCCGACTTGCCGTCGCTAGTCTCGCTACTCAATATGCCAGAGCCACAGCTATATAGTAACTATAGTATGAGAACGCGTAGATATGATACGTCGAAAAATTCTCAGGTTGTAAAATGTTATTATCTAATACAACTGATCCAAATACATATTATGTTTGAGCGTATAAATATAGAAAAAACAAATTTGTTTTTCAAATAAATATAATTTTTTTTAAATAAGTACTATTTTAAATAAAAAATAATATTTCGCACATTTAAAAATATTATGTCAATTGACTTGTAAGAAATTGTCACATTTAACCGTTTTCTGACGTAACAACTTAACCAATGAAATGCGAATCTGGTTTCTAAAAATTTTGATAGGTTATGTACTTATGTGGTTTGATTTATTTCTGCATAGTTGTAGTCTGCTCAGACTACAGTAATTATTGTTTTTGATTATTTCAAATTACTTAAATAAATACGTATTGATAAATAGTTTGAGATGAGCCACATCAATTCTATTGTCAATGCAGAATAGATAATAAATTCAATATGAAAAACACTCGTCTACTGTTGAGGATTTTAAATCCAAAAAGATTTTACACACAAGATGCTGTAAATATCGTGCACATTAAATTTTTACTCCATATATATTGAAATTGTATTTGATATGTAATAATGATTACAGTTTACTAATTTCAGACTAAAAAAAAAGTTATGCCTATTCTTGAATCAGAGATTTACTTACCTAAACCTGAATATAATGTAGAGTTTTTATGTAATCCAGCGAATCGCGACTTCATTGCCAAAAATATTACTAAAAGAAAAAGTTCTGGAAATATTGACAAAGTTCTCGAATTACATCAAAATTCAAATTCTGAAAAAGAATTCATTAAAGAATTAAGCAGGATACCCAATTTCACAGATCCTAAGGTACTTGAATATGCAGACGATGAACCAAGGGTTCTTAGACTGAAAGGAAACATTCCTGAATACAATTTTAAACCTCAAGAATTTTCACAGTTAGCAACTAAGTTGAAACTGTTAAGAACAGAGCGTATGGGACCAGTAACAGGATCTCGAAGTTATGTACTTTTAGGAGATTTGGCAGAATTAGAACAAGCTCTTATAAGATATTCTTTAAAAGAACTCTTGAAACACAATTTTCAGTTAATTTCAGTACCAGATATATTACCCTCTCAAGTTATAGAAAGATGTGGGTTAATAAGTGATGGAGAAAGACGACTTGTATACGAAGTGGAACCTTATTATGGAGATGATCTGAGCCTGTCCGGAACTGCAGAAATGGCATTAGCTTATAAATTATCTAATAAAGTTTTAAATCCAGAAGAATTACCTTTAAAACTTGCTGCTGTAAGCAGATGTTACAGAGCAGAAGTTTCTAATTTAGTTGAAGAAAGAGGAATTTATAGGTAAAGAATTTTTTTAAATTCTTATTTAATGCTTAATTTATACTTTATTAATCTCAGTCTCATTATAAAATAACAGTTTTATACAAATATATTGATTATTTGAATTTTTACAAGATAATATTATTAATTGTTAATTGAACTTCCTTGAAAGTATATCATTATTTTCTAATCTTTTTTTAGAGTTCATCAGTTTACTAAAGTTGAAATGTTTATCTGTTCTTCTCAAAACAAATCTATTGAAATTATGGATGAAATCATACAAATACAAGAAAAACTGTTTGAACAATTAGGATTACATTTCAAAGTTTTAGATATGCCCCCAAATGAATTAGGTTCACCAGCTTATAGGTAATAATTGCTTTTACTAAAAATATTACTTTTATTTACCATATTATAAGTACATTATTTAAAAGTATTTATACTAGCAATATTTTGGTTTTTTTATTTTTTTAAATTAATAAAAACAAATTTTATACTTTTAGAAAAATTGACATTGAGGCTTTGATGCCTGGCAGAGAACTATTTGGAGAATTATCAAGTTGCAGTAATTGCACAGATTATCAAGCACGTAGGCTCAATATAAAATACAAAACTGAGAATGGTACAATTTTACATGCACACACTTTAAATGGAACTGCTTGTGCAGTACCTCGTATGCTAATTGCAATATGTGAAACACATCAACTTGATAATGGAAATATTGCAATACCAGAACAATTGGTACCTTTCATGAATGGAAAAAAAGTCATTGAAAAACAAAATTTACCTGACATAAAACAATACAAATCTAAAACTAAGTTAAAATAGAGTCGTAAGAAATTGTAAATTAATTGTAAATAAACTTTATTATATATTATGATTTTAATTTTCTATCAAAGCCTTTAGTTTTTCATTTTTTTAAATTGGATTGTAAAATAGAAAAGGAGATGAAGGATGTTATTAAATACAACAATAAATATCAAACATCACCTGACAGTATATTTTTATAAACTGATACAATTATTATACAAATTAAGTAAGGGTTCTGAAAAGTGTACGTACACAGGTATAGTTTGTTTTCTTCGTTATTCTGTATACACTTTGTAGTGGAGTTATAAAAATCGTAACACAAAATATTCTTCTTAACGTAATACAATTCAGAGACATTGCAAATTTACAATCATCTTTCACACTATCATTATCAGTACCCTCTATCATTATCAATGATTCGCAATTTTATGTTCATATATATTTATCGTCTTTAAAAAATCAGAGGCTCGATCAAATTCGGAACTATACATTCCATTTCCGTTTCATTTTCAGAAGTCGCAAAGTTTCTTTAATACAGAGGGTTCCAAGCTTCTTCCAAAAATATGCTTGTAATTTTTGGACAGAATACTGGATTACTGTGTCCTGGCAATGTTGCTTAAAAGTATCTGAAATAAGTTAAAATAAAAACTTGAAAATTTGTTCGTTATTGATTTTTTTAAGTCTAGAAATGATCAATTTAAGTGGTATTTCATAATAAAAATATAACTAATCGTCAAGTTAAATAGAAAATTGATACTATATTGTAACTGTTTGTAATACAAAAAGATGTTATAAATTACATCAAATTTTGTTGTAAAATATATTCGACATTATAATATTTTTAGAAGTTTTAAATAAAGAAACAAAGTTCATTAACTTTTCAATAAAAAAGTCATATTTTTATTAAATTGCGTGATAAATTAACCAAAGTATAAATTTTTACACGAAAAATAAAATTTTAAATACTTTGAATTTCTTAATCATCATCCTCTCCAGATTCAGACTCTTCCTCCGCGTTTTGTAACCATTCAACAAACTTTTTCATTTGGTCCAAAAAGAGCATTTTGCCTTTAACTGAATGCCCGTCTTTGTACCACCTTAAAATCACTTCTTCTGATAATACGTCCGCTGCAAAAGAAATAATACTCATTAGTTTTCAAGGTTTATAATTTTACATAATAGAAATAAATATCGAAGATATTATACTATAAATTAAATTCGGTATAAAATATTATAGTTGTTACTTTAATTTACGAATAAATAATAATGAAGGTAATTTAAATGTTATCTTGATGATAAATTAGCATTTAATTAAAAAGTTATAGTTATTACAATACTTTATGCTCAAGACGCAGAAAATTATTTTTACAAATATCGAAAGTAATACTTACTTTTGTAGAACAGTAAAACGATTTTTTGGAAGACTTTCATGAAGTTCATATTCTCATAACAGAACTCTTGAACTTTAAGAATCAGAGCAAGCTCGGATTTGGCAGTGGTTGTGAACGCGCCAAACAGTGGTGTATAAATTTTTAAATGTTTCAGTGCTTGTTCGGCGACTAATTCTTCTTTTTTGTTCCATTCGGCTTGACCCATGACTACAGTCCAGATCTAAAACAAAATTGAGTTATAAATTTTTGTCAAAAGAATTAATTCAAATATTTTTTTAATTCGTAAGCGTAAACTCCATTACACTAAATAATGAATTAAAAGTATAAAAATTTATATTTCTAAAAGATCATTACCAGTCCAATGACTTCATTTTCAGGAATATTGCTTCTCTGTGCCATTTCTTTGAGATCGCTTATTACATCTTTAATGGGCTTATTATCGGCCAAATCGTCAAGGAGTAATTGTTGAAGATCGCGTTTGGCTTCTTGGCTGGCTTGGGCTTTGTGAAGTTTTACTATATCAGCTAATTCGGCATTTTCAAAAACGGATCTGAAGTATTCATCTGTCCTTTTGTTCAGTGGCACAAACTCCATCAACCTGTAGCAACAAAAAAACGAAAATAAAATATTAATTTTAAAATGAATAATATATTTTTGTAATAATGAGAAATGAAATTTCGTTTTTTTCATACCGTCCTTCAATGCCTCCTCGCTTCAGCGCGGTCATTAAACTTGGCAGGCCTTTTTCTTGTTTCCATGTTTTGAATACCTCGAGAAGGAAATCTAGTGCGAGATTATCCTTGACAAGATGCTCATTGATTAAAACAGAAAGCACAGTCGGCGGTACAGCTCCATTTGAAATCCATAGAGCAGTCATTCTTGCTAATTTGATCCTTTCAGCTGGGGAGAATCCTTTCATGAAAACTAACACTTTCTTCATTTCTTCCTCAAACATCTTCTCCAAGTACTTGTATCGACGCGTGAGTTTAATGAAGACCTATGGAACAAAGAAAATTTCATTGTTACTATTATTATTTTGATATTTAAGTTAAAAATATATACATATACTCTACTAGTCAAACATGTGACCATCATTTTTAATTTTAGATTTATATTTAAAACACTTGGATGATTAAAAAATAATTCAGTATCTTTCAAAGAAAACCTATTAGATAAGAAGACAGTTATGTTGTTAAAAGAAAAGCATTATTACTAGAGCATTGACACAATAAAGTCTTATCAGAAATAATACTAGTACTTAATAACTGTAAACAATATGATGTTTCTTTGTAAATACAATTAGACCATTCTGCATTTCTTTATTTTTAAGAATTACGAGTACAGAAATTTATTTTACCTGCTCAAAGTTGCGCAGGGACTCCATATCCTCAGGCTGCTCGAAGACGCAGGCAGTTGTTTTGACCGGCTTATCTCCATCTTGAGCAATGGACCCACCAGGTACCAGGAGACCACCAGCAATTAAAATGTCAAAGAGGACCTCGCCGTAACGACGATAATCCAACTTAGAACCAGCGGAATCTAAATACTTTGAGATGGCCTCTAAGTCGTTACCAGCCTTTTCAAGACCAGATATAATTGCATCGCGAAATCCAGTTGGATCATACTTTTCTTTTTCATCTAAAAAACACAATAACGTTTCAGTATACTTATGAAATTACCGCGCGTTCGCAAAAAAATGCTATCGCTCCGAAATCATTCAACTCGAATTACAAAACGAAGTACAGTTACTTTACTGTTCTCGATTTTACAAGAACCATTTACTTTACAGCCAATTTTAATGTCATATTAACGTAATGATGACTAAGGAATCGATGAAAACAGAAGTACAGTTGAAAGCAAGTCGCGGACGATTTCGGAGCGACGAAAAATATTGCCAACGTCTCTGACCCCGAAAAAAGTCACCGCGACGACGTTGTCTGGTCGTCTTACGCTCGTAGGCGCCAACTCACCTCTTTTTCTGGTCTTTATGCGTTGACCTGACAACACTGGCTTTTCTATTTTTTGACTCATACAATATCCCTCTGTAAAAATACCAATGCGTATTAGTGCAAAGCCTACACGGCGGGAGCAGGAAGGAAAGAGGCGAGAAAGAGAAAGACAGAAAAGTAGAGGGAGACCAAGAGAGACAGAGCGAGAGAAGGAACACGCACGAAAAGAAAACGCGGCTCTCACTAAACGAGCACGAGGACGTCTCGTCCTTCAGACCAGCTCCGAAACGCGTCCAGCCGCTCGCTCTCGCGCGCGCTCTCTCTCTCTCTCTTTCTCTCCCGCCCTTGAAGTCCTTCCGCAAAAATTGCGAAATCAACCTCGTGCAATGCTTACAACGCCGATTGCTCCGGCAACGGTTTTCCTCGTTGATTTTCGGGGGAAGAAAAGCAAGGCTATGCGAGAGGTTAAGGTCGAGCGCGCGCTGCGAGAGAAAGAGAGACAGAGACAGAGAAAGAAAAGCGCGAGACCACGATGGCCGATAAAAGCGCGAGGGACGGAGACAGATGCGCGTCACCGTGCGCGCGCGCGTTCGTGGCCGCGCCGCGCGTGTGGGAAAGAGCGAGAGAAGATGCGTGCGCGCCTCTGATTCAGGCTCTTTCGCCACGCGAGGAAACTCGCGAGGTAGAAACTTCGTTGAGGGCAACATTAACTAGGAGAAAATAAATGGTACTCACTTAGTTACACGTACGACCTAAGAAACCACTCCCCGGCTGCCTCTGCTACGGTTGCTGCTGCTGTTGCGATTCGGCAACTGCTGCTACTCGTGCGATTCCCCTTGGCTTCGCTCTCTCTATCGCTCTCTCTCCCTCTGCTTTGCTACTGCGACTGCTTAGCGCTGCTGCTACTTACTGGTGTATCCGCGAGGACGTTGGCGGCGACGAGTCGTCCAACACTTGGTTTGCCCCGTCTCTCCGTATATACACTTCGTCACGCTTGCACTCACACACACATACGCGCAGTACAATTCGAATGAGAGGGAGCGAGAGGAGCCGTGAGAGAGAAAGAACGCAACGCGTGTGGGTGCTGCGCGTGCGTCGACGAAAAAAGGGGGACGGGACGTGATGTAGCACGCGGGCGCGTTATGTACTCGCACTGTACAGTGTTTCTTGCTCTCTCTCGCTCGCACCGTATATATGCGCTGCTACAACTGTCCTTTTCTAGCTCGCGCGCAGCAGCTGCTCGCAATCGCTGATACGAACACGATTTGTATAGGTACGATGGTATAGGCTGTGTTACCGCGGGGGCCGGGACTGAACTTCACCGGATGATATATAGATAATAGAGGGACACGTGGAACCGGCGGCGTGTGCACCTGCACTGCCGACCCTGCGGTCATTCATTTTTTCCAAATTTCTCTTTAATTTTAAGATTTCGGATTGAATGGGTAAGAGGATCACATATGCTTCTTTATTAAAGCTTCGTGATATGGCACTTTAACTTTCTTTTTCTTATACGAAAATGTTGACTTTTGGGTTTCTATTTGGGTGAGAGGATTTTCATCCAGTGCTCCGTTGTGGAACCGGAAGCCGACAATGCGCGGCATGAATTTTCAAATGTTCACGTGTTCGAAATAATTTGCATGACGTATGGTCGATTTTCTATAGGACTTGACCGTATACCAATTTTAGATTTAAAGAGGGGTACATGAGTTTCTAGGAAAAATTGATAAATATACATAGCATTATTAAAGAAATAAGAGATGATAAATTTTAAGAGAATGAAGGAATATTGGAAATTTGGAACGCTTTGCTTAACCGTTATGAAACTTGCAAGTAGCATTTCGAGATGGCGCTCAAATCAGCGCTGATCTGGCTTATATGTGCTGATCGAACATTCTATTTTAGTGACTATGGCCTGCTGTTTTACTTTATTACTTTCTTTTTGAGTGGTAATTGCTAAAAGCGAATATAAATATTGCTAATAAAAATTTTAAGATCGAAGTTTTAAGGCTAAAGTAATCTCAGCCTTATATAGGACAAAATCGCTAGCTGTGAGCAACTGTCAGGATGGCCGAGCGGTCTAAGGCGCCAGACTCAAGGCTTATCACCTTCTCGGCTTCCATACCGAGTATCTGGGCATTCTGGTCCTCTCTGAGGGCGTGGGTTCGAATCCCACTCCTGACAAATTTTTTTTATTTTTTCTTTTGTAATCGTTATATTTATTTTTTTAAAAAGATTTATTGAATATCTTCTAAAAATTGTTTACCAGTGTAAATAAACACAACAAACAATAGTGCATTTAACAAAACAAATTAGTTTACTTTTTAATAATATTACATAAGTGACATACGTCGATATTTAATTTCTTAACTGCAAAATTGATTTTGAGTGTTTCGACTAAATTCGGATTTTAACAAATGTAATTCAAGTTATGTAATGCAAGCCTTATACGAGATCCTCCTCAAGTTCATATGCTTGTAAGGTCAAGTCCAAATCAACTTCGTTAGATTTTCTGCTCTTTGTTTAATTTATTTAAGATTTAGTGACTTTTAGTTTTCAATTTAATTTCAAATTATTCTTGGGTTATATAAAAAATGTATTCTGATGGGTATAAGAATGTAAAGAAACATGAAAAATATCTACCTATATAGCTGTAAACTATCAAAATAATGTGCATCTTTAATATTAAACAAAATCGTTTTGTTTAATATTAAATGACCAAAATTTTGGCTCTAATTTTATATATATATATAGGTCGCTAAATTATCATAAACGTAAATAAATACGAAAACGTTGATACTCTTATGTACTTCAAAATTTATTAGATCTTATTTAATGCAAACTTAAAAAATCTTAATATATTTATAAACGCATATCATGTCTTTAAAATCCACATTGTGCTGAAATGTTTCAAGTATTTCAAGTACAATCAAATATAGAACTGATTAGATTATGAAACGAATCGTTGAACTTTTCGTTATAAAAAAATTTTAGTTTTCTTGTATATATATATATAAAATGTAACAGTATATATCCCAAAATAAATTTTAATAAAAATAGAACATACATATACGGCCTTCGTAAAGTGAAAAATATCGATTCTTTACATTTTCATTTTTTTAGTAACGTAAAACTTTATTATCGCCGCAATCTGTCTACCTGCAATATTCTCTGGAAAAATTAAATTATTAAAAATCATATAAAAAGTAAAGCTATCCCAAGAAAAGTAGTTTTAAAAAATATACTAAATCGTTTTATTTCTATAAAGAAATTGATAAAATGCATTGCTCTATCACTTTTATTACAGCCACACCTTCCTTTGAGTGCGCCGATATAGATATTATTACTTATTCCATAATCTTTTAGTATATATTAATGAATTTTAATCGGAATATAAATGTACATGTAATTGATTGTTAAAAAATTTATAATTTATAGCAAAAGAAAGTTAGAAAAACTGTGACAATGAGGACACAGATAGTTGTCTATTTTAATTTGTAATACTTTTGTAGCATTTACAGTTTTAGTACAATTAATAGAATTTCTTTATTGTAAAAAACTATTTAAGAAAACATAATCGTTATAATAGCATATTTTGTATTATTTTTTATTATCATAAATGCATAAAGTATTCAACTCCCCTTTATTTAAAAATAAGTTTGAAGCGAATTTATACTACAGTTGTTCATTTGGATATAAAAAGTAAGGTTTTGTCTATTGCCTCAATTGTGTACACTTCTGAAAAAAAGAAAGTGCTAAGTATGCTTCTGAAGGAAAATAATAAGATCTTATTTTACATTGTAACCCGATTACGCACAAGTCTTGTGGAAATCGTATAATCGACGTGACGTATGCAACGGGACTGAGTTGGCACTTTCCGAAATGTACCCCTCGTGTAGCGATCTACCTTATCAACCATTGCATTTTTATTAATTCATGAAAATAACGCGCGTGCGCCTACACAGCCGAAGCGTCTTTTTCCTTTTCATCCGGAGTGACGTCTACTCTGCGTCTACTACTTTACGTATACGTATACCTACCTAGTTTCGATTCGACTGTTGCTCAGACCTCAAACATCACGAAAAAAATGGAGAATGAAATAAAAATCACGGTGAAGTGGAGTGGTGAGGAGTACCCAATCACCGATATTGGAGAGAAGGATACAGTACTTTCGCTGAAGGAGAAAATACAGAAGCTTACCGGCGTCAGGCCGGAGAGACAAAAGTTGCTCAACCTCAAATCGAAAGGTTATATTTTTTCTCTAACAAAGATGACCCAAATTCAAAATTTTTTGTAAAAATACCCCAATATAAGGAAATTTGCCTCTAATTAATTTATAATTAATCGATTTCTGAAACACACAAATAATGAAGATTCATTTTTTGTAAACTCCACAATTTTAATATTTTAAAACTTCTATTATTTACAAAATTCTGACATATCTTTTTAAATATTTCTCTTAAAAAAGTGATAGATCAAATATAGATAAAATAGACCTGTTGTGTACATAATTTATATATATATATATGTCAATAATTGACAGTGCATTTAAAAACTTCCAGTTTTTAGAAAGGGAAAAGATCAAGTATTATTTGTTGATTTATACCATTTAGATACAGTTTGTTCAAGATTTTTTATTTTTTATCAAGTTTGACATATTTATTTCTTGGTCTATAAACTTTCTTACATAGACTGTCTTGTTTATAATGAATAAATAATTTTTCGTAATAGGAAAGGCTGCTCAGGACAATGACATAATAAGTGAACTAGGCCTAAAACCTGGATTCAAGCTGATGATGATGGGCTCTAGAGAAGAAGATATTGCTGAAGTGAGTCAAGCACCAGAAAATTTACCTGACGTGATAAATGACTTTGATATCGAAGAAGAGGAAGTGGAGATTGAAAAGGCTGAAATCTACCTAGCTAAAATTCAAAAAAGAATTGAAACATATAAAATTCAAGAACTGAATCCCTTAAGAGAAGGCAAAAAGTTACTTGTTCTTGACATTGATTACACACTTTTTGATCACAGATCTGTGGCCGAAACTGGATCTGAGCTCATGCGACCTTATTTACACGAGTTTCTTACAAGAGCCTATAAAAATTATGATATAGTTATCTGGTCTGCAACCAGTATGAAGTGGATCAATGAAAAAATGAAACTATTAGGTGTTACTAATCATCCAGACTACAAAATAGCTTTTCATTTAGATTCTCTTGCTATGATTTCTGTTCATACACCGAAATATGGAGTTGTAGATGTTAAGCCTTTAGGTATCATTTGGGGAAAATATAAACAATTTTCTGCTAAAAATACAATAATGTTTGATGATATTAGAAGGAACTTTATTATGAACCCACAATCAGGACTCAGAATAAGAGCTTTTAAACAAGCTCATTTAAACAGAAATAAAGACAGAGAATTACTAAAATTATCAAAATATTTAGAAGCAATTGCCAAAGTTGAAGATTTTCAAACTCTTAATCATAGAAAGTGGGAAGAATATCGATCTAGAAAGAGCAAAAGCAGTAAACACATTGAAAGTGATGAAGCTCGAGCTCAAGATGCATAATTTTGATAGTAACAAAATTCACTTTTGAAAATAATGTTATTCTTTTAATTTTTAAACGCTAGTGATAAATAAATAATTAAGTGTATAATAAGTAATACATTACAAATATTTATAGTGAAGTACTCAAATGTGCATTTGAATTAAAATTTGTTCCATTTACTCAAGTATATAATAGTATACTTGAGTAATATATGTCTTAAAAATTTTTTTAAAGTTGCAGCTACTGTGCATAAGTATAAGTAAGAGTATAAGCCTAAAGATGTTTCTTACTGCCACAACATCCTTTCTAGATTGATTTTTGTAATAAGTAAACAATAACTCTGGAAACACTATGTTAATAAATATTTTTTATTTCAGTATATCACGTTATGATTAAGAACTTCAAAGTACTTAATTTGAGCCACTATAAAATTAATTTACTATCCCTGAAATTTTAAATTCTAACATGTTTTTTGAGATTATATATTTTAGACTTATTCTGTATATAATTTAAGATGTACGTAAATGTGTGTTCCATTGAATTAACAACTGTGTATTTGTAGTTGCTTTCATAAATTATGCAAAAAACTTCTTAATATTTTTTATTAAGAAAACAAACTGTTATATTTAGATTTTTTGACAATACTTCATCATTAAGTTCAATTTAGTTTAATACATCAATTACAAATCTAAGAATTATTAAAAATTATCAAGTCTTTTATTTTTATAACTGTGCTTATTTTTTTACATAGTTGTCTTTCCTATAATAATTGTTTAATCAAAAACATTTATATTATAGGCTACAAGATCTTAATTATAAATTATACAGAAGAATAAATCTGTTGTAAATATTCTGTAACTACAAATTTTGAAAAATATGTTAAAAATAAAATATATTTCATATATTTGGATGTTTTTAAAATTTTATATTACCTATAAATTCCTCCTTTAAAATACATTTTTTTACTTATGCATGTTTTAGCATTTTTATGCATAAGAAGTGAAATTAGAAAGAGATATTTAACAAAGTTTTAATTAAAAAAAGTATTTTTATTTTTTGTACAACCTTAATACCTATTACATAGATTTTAATACAATACTTAAATTATGTTAAAAGTTTGTGAGCTTCTAAATCTTCCCTTGTTAAATGTGTATTATACGTGAAAAGTCGTTCGTTATTAGTTGCATATATGGTATGATTGTGTACTAGATTTTTGTACACTCTTAATGTTTTTTGTAGATCCACTATGCTAACAGGTGGTGGAGCTGGTGTCAAAGTTTGAGTAGAACAAGCTAAAGCAAAAGCTGTGGCTTGTTCAGCATCTTCAATACACATTTTGGGATTTGGCATTTGTCCTGTAGGTTCTACTACAATTGTTGGATTTGAATATTTAGCATCTTTAATGATAGATGATGTATTCCTCTTCCATGAACTAGGTACTGCTTCACCGATATTGTAAATAAATGATTCATCTCGAACTTGAAATCCTTTACGTCTAGTAATCATAGCTGTCAAAATATTTTTCAAAAATATATGAGTAGCCGCTATTATAATGTGAGCGGTATTATCCTCTGCACCATCCATGTTATTTTCCCAAGCAGCCAGCATCAGTCTAGCTAATACAAAAGTTCTATCTGGTAGCACCAATTCCTGGGCACTTGATCTATTAGCACCTATTGGCTCATCTCCAACTGGTGAGGATGCTTGACTTAATACTTCTGCATAAACATCTGCTGGTTCAAAATTTGACTTATCACTTCGATACTTTCTTTTTAATGGCAGTTTCTTTTCTTTTGAATTTGGTGTGTTGCTCTGCACACTGTTTACTTTTGTTATTCTTGGAGGAGTTGATACAGCAAGGCCTCGTACTTTATTGAACAAACATAAGAGAAATTCATTATGTAAATGCACTTGATCTTCTGTCATTATACTTCTAGCTTCAGTATCAAATTCTTCTTTGGTTGTCTTCATTTGGAACCACAGCTTCATTTTTTCAAAATATACTTTAGTATTCTCGCCTAATGAGGCGACGAGAGTTTTTCTAGCAACATTTAATTCCTTTGAAGTAGTCATAGTTAAAATTATTTTAATAACTAATTTGTACAAATCTAAATATGGTTAGATATAGTATATTTACAATAGTTTTAAGCTGTTGTTTTACACATTACGTTTATTATCGTTTTAGGTTAGTTTGACTAATGATTAGGTCAGGTTAGGTTTAAGTTTAAGTTTACCCAAATTCAAAAAAAGATTAATGATTTTGAAATAATATACATAACAATAATAATAGAAATAATTTAATTATGGAACTTCTTCAGTTATTAAAAATTAAAATTATTCATTAATTTGACGTGATTTAAATTACTTTCATACATATTATATACTTGTTAGTAGTGGCAAAGAAGATAGACGCTAATAGCGGTGGCCAGTTGGTAATGGGAAATGGGAATATAAACTGAACTGCTTATAAAGTGGTGAAAGTTAGAACTTATGTGGATATAGGTATAGAAAAGAATTCTATTATTTTGGATGGTATGTCAAATATTTCTAGAAATATATCATTATTCAAAAAAAGTTTAAGCATTATAAAAATTTAAACATAGCTACATTATTTTATACGTTCCAAAGTTAAAATATGTTTTTTACCATGCTACGAATTACGATACCTAACGGCTAACTGTATGTAGGTAGTATTCTATTTTTACCACACATACAATTTAACATTTCTTCTTGGCACTAGTGTTGTATTTGACTCTACCAACTACCAAGGCGGAATTGGAATTTCTTGGGAACCGCGGTCCGCGTTACAGGTGCCGGCTGCGTCGAATTTCACGTTATTTAAATTCGTATTGGAGTTTTTCAAAATTTTCGAATTCTGCTAATTTTATTTTAATGACTATTAAAATTGCTTTTTTAATCATTCAATTTCTTTATAAATGAATGTAAACTTAATTGAATTTAATTTATTTAATCGACTATTTTTAATAAAGGAAGAATAGTGAAAGACAAAAAATAGTAAAAAAACTAAAATTGAAAATAAATAATAAAAAATACGAGAATATCGCGTGAATGTATAGTTAATGTGATTCTGTGTAGGTTCCGACAGAATTCTTTGCTTGTGATATACTTATATTTGAACTTTGAATATCAAAAAAGTATAAGTGTGTAAAATTATAATTCAGGATAACAAAGTGATGCTACTTAGTTATTCAACAAAATAATAAATAAAATTAAATATTGATCTCAACACTTGTATATTTCTTTTAAAAATTCAAAATCAAATTTTAGCATTCACAGGGAAATAATTATTCCTTCTCTAAAAAGCAGCAATAAATTTGAATTCCCAAGTTTTATTCAAATGCAATAGTAGGTGTACCAATAATAAACTAAAACGGAGCATGCGCGCGCGCGCAAAACCAATATCGCGTTTTGCAGCGGCGCGCGCGTCGCCCACCAGCAGCATTTACTTCATCGCTTCCAACTTTCCCTCCACCGTCTCCTGCCCCGCTTACAGCTCCCATCCCACGCTCGTACAAGCACATACACACATACACGCACACTAGTGCGGCTCTGGGGGGCCGTCGTGTATAGGTGTCTCTTTGTCATCTCGTCAGTTTACGCGCGATACGATGAGACGATAGCACGGCTCGGCGCGCGGCCGTATACATGCGAGCAGTGCTAGGTATAAGCGCGGTGATCGAACACTCTTTCTCTCTCGGGCGACGAAAGGAAGAAATAAACGGGAGGAGGCGCGTGCACGGGGATATATACTTGTGCGTGCATAAAGAGTAGGCGTCGTCGGGACGATATCACTCTGATGTCGCGAGACAATGGAGCTCTTTCGCAGCGATACGCACTTCATCTTCGTGAAGGAGAGCCACAGCCTCTGGTGGGACAAGCAGACGGGCGAGTTCGCCGCCAAGTCGGGTAAGCGTCTGCTATAATGTGTAAGAGCTGTCAGAGCGTCGTCACCGTTGCTTATGCGCGTGTAAGCTTATTATTTATACCTCTAGTGAGATTGTTTTTCCATAAACATGTGTGCCACTTGCTGTTGGCTCATAGGAGGCCAGGGGTTAGGAGCTTTGTTTGTTTATATGCAAAGGATACAGTAGCGCCTGGTATTAATAGTTTTTCTAAAAGTGACCTACAATGAGAGCAAGTAGAGCTCTCTCTTTCTCTCTCTATCTCTCTTACTCTCTGTCTCTTTTTGTATATATGTGTAATACATGTGCAAGGTGCATATAGCGATATCCTTGAGCAGAAGTACTACTACGCTCTCAGAACTTTGGCCTAAAAGACTCAAAAGGATTATCTCATTAGATTTGTATTTTTCTTCTAGTTTCTTTTTTTGATATAGTATTAATTTATGAAGAAAACATATACTCCAATTGCGTATGATTAATTTACTTGGCTTAAAAAAAATAAGTATATGGAATATCAATATTTACATTGTACTTTCTTTAAATAAAATCTTTATCATATTCCATTTTATTACTTCGACACACTATTGGATTATTGTATAATTTTACTTGAATCTAATTTAATATAAAGTATTCACTTTTATATATGTATATTAATTTTAATTTTTTCTATGAACTACTTTTTAATCTAATCAAAGAGAAATTGATAAAAAGATAAACTGAAATGTACTAACTTTGCATGAACACAAAATAATATTATTAATTTACAGTCATAGAAGTAAAACCATATTTGTTAAAAGGGATTGGTACTTTTACTTTTAAAAAATATAATTGTAAAAGTGATTCCTATACAAAAGACTGACTTGTGTAGTTATTGTGTAAACCTTTAATAAATTTTGGATTATTATTTTTTTAAAAAGATGTATTTTAACTAATAGAATATTAAGTTAATAAGAAATTAAATATCAGCACTATTTTCTTGGATATCTTTTAATGAATTGCATATTTATTTTTGAATAATAAGATTCTTATTACATTATCAAACTATTAAAATTATTTTAAAACACTAAATAGTCTGTAAAATTCTTTCTATCTATTCTATTCTATTTTATTATTTTAATATAAATAATAATTGGATTTTTTCTTTTTATATTTTCCATTGAATACAAATTGTACCCGAACTAAATGCGTCATTTGAAATATTTTAAGCGCGACGAAAAAGCTTATAGCAGGCAATTTTATCTGTTTGTCACATCTTCATATTACTGATAACTTACAAGTGCCTGACCTAATCCTAATCTTCAGGTTCGTAATGACAAGACTTAACCCTTTTTCGCAATATATATTAATAAAAGATACCAAACAAATATAACGACGTGTTTTCACTCTATTTAGTCATTCGCTCAACTTAATACAAAGAAAGCAGAACGTGCGAAAATCTGACGATTGATTTTGCCATAAATAACCGTTTAAAAGCTCTATTCGACATGAAGATCCCTCGAGTCACGACATATGGCTGTCAATTCCGTTTAAACGGCGGATCAAACCAGGTCTTTCACCTCATACACGCTCGCTCGCGTCTCTATACAGTCGCCCCGTGCTTATAGACTCGCCTCGTAAGTGTATACATTTTTCTATTCTTGCCGCATACGGGCCAAGTGGTATAAGTCTTCGATTTTCCACGCTTGCAAAAATGTGCTAATTCGGTATCTGTATAATTCAAGGTAATCGTTCGTCTTCGATACATTTTTTGCCGGCGTCTTCGATCGAAGTGGGGAGGGAAGGGGCTCGTTACAGCGCAATACGATGCTCCTGGATTATTCACGTCGTCGTTAGGCATGCACGGCTTTATATAGGAGAAAGAAGCAGAGATGGCAAGGGATAATTATTATTAGGTATTTTCCACTGTATATTCGCGTGTTTTGGGCGCGCCAGTGATTTATTTACGTCGCGATGTGATCGCAATCTCTAAAAAATTGAAGGTGCGCGTGTTTGATGGCTCACTGAATTATAGGTGGACATTTTATGTTAGGGTACAATTTTTAGTTTTAAAAACTTTGTTTCACTATTTACAGTTATGGTGTGTGCTGCGTGCTTTACTTTTTTCTTTAATGTTTCAAGATTTGATTTATTTTGCACGCGTATTTACTGAAAAAATCGACATTAAAATTGACATATTAATTATTTCTTCGCAGCTTATATGAAATTAACAGAAAGCCATTCTTCATAAATTAAATTTGCAGTGGTATACGAGAAACAGTCTCCAATATTTATGGCTATAAATTTATAGTATTAACTCATATTACTTTACGCATGACAATATTTCATTTTGCTACATTTATTTTGCATTAAATTTCTGAAACATCATGTGAAAATGACAAATAAACGATGCATAATATTTTTCAAAAATCTTTGTAATGAAAATCGCTGAAAAGAGAGAAAATTTTTACAATGCTCGTCATATTAAAGGAGGTTCCTCCTTTCTTCTTATAATAAAAGGGATATTCTAACTTATTAAAGAACTTTAAAAAAAAAGTGAACCTTTATGAGAATAATGATAAGAAATTTTTGCTATTTTAGTATTCAGCAGAATAGATAATACCTAATGACGCTTTACATCACTTTATCACCCTAACATTTATTTATGATAACTTTATCTTAACATATCTCTTAATATTTACAAAGTAAGTTAAACCCCATGAAATCCATTAATACCGAGCACTTCAAAGTAACTCCATTTACATTTGTCAAGCTTTGCGTTTGGACAAATCGGTGGGGCGAGAAGAAATTGCACCAGGTTACATCCGAACGTTTCTAAACTTAACGTGATGCAATTCCGATCGATCCGACGCTGGAACGGTAACGCGCTAAATACTACAAATTGCGCTTGAGAAGATACTCGTTTACGTTTATTTATGTTTACAAAGCGCAATTGGTCTCTTGTGTAAATGTTTTATTAAATAATTAATATTGGTTTTCATGCTTATGGGAAATTGTTTGCTGTGCGAAATTCTAGTAAGAGAGATCGGGACAAGTTGACCAAATGCTTAACTCATTATCGAAATAACAAAGTTCAAGGCAGTTGATGTCAGTAACGTAAAATAATAACAGGAATATTTGTTTTAATTCGCAGTCGGAAAGCATCATTCCCTAGTTTGAAAATTTTCTATAAATCGGAGCAAATTTTACATTTTAGAAATAAATATCGGATGATTCTTTAAAAAATGATGATCTATTCTCAGTTAACATAAAGAACTCTTTCATAACTTTATCTTTTTATTTATGTATACTTCAATTTTTAATATTAATAACGCAACTTTTAAATTAAATTGTACCGTTGAGGCAAGTGGGCTAAGTTTTTTGGAGCAAGTTGACTGTTTAAGTAATCATTTCAATTCTTGTATATTTTACTACCATATTATTTTTATAACGGTTCGATATTACTCAAAAAATCCAACAGAGCCTTAAAGAAACAGTGGTAATGAAAGATGGATTATTTATAGTCAACTCGTTATATCTTATTCGTAATTATTTTATTTAGTATAAGTAATCATTAGTTCTTATATTTTATTCCTACCTTTATTTCACCTATATCCCACTTTTGTAACAGGTTGTAGGTCGAGAATCGTGCGATTAAAAAATCGATTCCAGATTTTTTTGAGATCATTCTACAAGTTTAACTAAAATCATAAATATTCTCTCGATTAAGGACTTTCAAATATTGATAAACTTTACTGAAAAACCAGCACTGATCTTTTCTTTATAATATAATAATATAATGACATTTATATGATTTTAAGCTTATTTGCAGTGAATTTATATTGTGAAGAAATTCAACTGGAATAAAGCATTTCATGTAATATACTATATTATTACAATTATATCTTTATTATTATTATGGAAAGAAATATTTTGGATAGAAAAAAGCACAACATCAACCCTTACAAGCTGAGTTACAAATTTTATTATTTTATTTAGGTTCGTTTAAAAAGTTCTTCTTGTATTTCTGAGAAATTCAGTTGGACACATTATTTTATTCGCTAAATATCTAATCCTCATTTATGTAATAATCTTCGATCTTTCATACGTTCATTTGATTGATTTCGATTCGCAAAAGAAAACAAATTATACAAAAGTAATTTCACAAAGTTACACGAAAGCCCGATAAAAAAGAAACCATTTCATTTCCATATATCAAGCTGTCACGGGTGTATACTAAAAATACCCGGTACTCACTATTTTATCATATGGCCGCAACGAGCAATTCAATTTCGCTGGCTCACATGTTCGCGCGCGCGCGAGCGCATTTCGCTTAATCCTATATAGAACCTCATGTGCACGCTCGTCTCATCTTAGCCAAACAGGAAAAAAAAAATGTTATAATATTACGTGTCCGCGGGCGCATGCCGCTCGTGACGTCAGTGTCCGAAAAGTCGCGACAGGTGACGGATTGCGCGCGCGCGCGTGAGCGTAAGCAATATATATAAGTAAATACATCCCCCACCTGCATGGCGTAGCTTATGAATGAACGCCAGTCCCGCGGGATGTATGGAAGACGGTATGTTGGAGGCATCGATCGACGATCGCAATTGGGTCAATCAATATTTCCCTGAGTGGTAGTTTTGTCACCGCACGACACAATAGGCTAAGCTACACGCCTATGTATACATATACGTGTATATTGAAGTGTATACACACGTACACGCACGCTATACGCCTTTTGCTTTTCTTTTAACGGATGAGAAAGAAGCGAAGCTTACCGGTCGCTCGAGTTTATATTTATACAGACGATGAAAAGTGAACAAGAAAGCTCTTCGTCGACCGTTGTAGTCTACTTTTTCTATTGAATTTAACGAATTGAAAAGCCGGAGGAAAATCGAATGCTTTTTAAATTTTTCCCGCGCCGACGGCGACGAGATGAACTTTTACTGTGACTGAGGGAGGAGTCGCTTTGAAATTATAAACGTCGGTCTGACGTCTGCTGGGTTGCGAGCTTTTTCTCTTCTCAATGAGTATTTCTCGAATGTTCATTATCGCTTGAGAGTCCTTTTGCCACCACTGACGTTTGTCTTCAATTACGATATGATCTAAATGAAAAGTAAAATATATTTTACGTTTATATGTGAAATGGAAAATTTTCTTTGGCCGTATCTTAGTGGTGTACAGTTGTTTCTGGATCATTTAATTTTTATTAATTTTTGTGGGAATTTATCAAATTTTTATTAAGTTTTTTTTTTGTGGTTTAGATGCTACTACTATATTGGTTTATTTAATAAAGAGCCGTATTTGAAATCAATTCGATTAGGAGCATGCTCTTCTCACCGGAGATTGATTCATTTAAAGATCAATCTTTGTCTGATTTTCAATTTCCGTGAAAGACTTTTCACTGATATCTAATAAGTATTGTCACTTTTTATACTTTTATTTTATTAGTTTAAAATGCACTTACAATTTTTTCCCATAGACGATTGCAGTAAAAGTTTTAGTTATGATGATTGCTAAACATGCAAAAATTGAATTGCTTTATAATAATAAGATAGAGTAATATTGAAGAAATAATAAATGAGAAGTGAAGTATATTTAAAAAATAGTACTCTATGAAATTATCACTTAAATTCCATTACGAAGAAAGCTCAAAACTTTGTTAAAGTATGGAAGAAGCATACAAATATTTATTTATACGCGCACATTCATAATTTAGGTACGTGACCTTATCGTATCTTCCGTGTAAGAAATGTAACCTTATACACAGAATGAAATAAGTAACATTTTGAAACGACAAAAGAAAATTTTTTTAATACAATCAAAAGTAAAACATTGACTATGAAAGTGGGCATATAAATTTTTATTCTGACAATACGGTTTCGTGCGGCATTGTGTAAAGATGAACATCGAGATATGATCGACTGCGTCATAGATGCCGGCAAGAACACGCGAGTACTTTTTGCGCTTATTAACACGAAACTCTAGAATTTTAATGTTGAAACGTATTTGTTTTTATCGACAAATCAAATATTTGTGGAAAAAATTAATATAACGATTGCCACTAAGCACGAATGAAGCCGCGAAGCGGTAACAGGGTTAGAATTATCAGTAATTTATGACACCTTTGTACAAGGTATTTATCACAAGAAAATTAAAAGGGTACCAATTATCAATACTAAAATAACTTGTAACGGTGAATTCTCGAAAAGAAATTCACCTGTCAACTTAATTGAACCGCGAATATCATTTTCCCGAGGCATTTTTCACCAACATAAACAAGCGTCAGATCAGCTTCCTTTGTTGATAAATATTTAACGTACTTTCCGCTACTACCTGCATTAGCAAGTCTATGATTCACAAACACATGAATCATTAAAATTGTTATTTTTGTGTGCTTACGAATAGATGAAATATTAACTGATGCCACAGACACGTGTATGCTTATACCCTGTAAATATGAAATGTATATATCATACTGATTTCGATCAACCTTTGAAGAGATCGATAAGAAAATTATAAAAAAATTTAATAGTATTTTTTTTTACATTTTTAATATTTACTACATTCAACGCGCTTCACGCATATTATTTTTCATTGGTATACTTTTCTTTTGAGATCATGAACATTATCAAGTTAGTTTTAATTCAAAAGTTTCTGCTAGTCAGCTTAAACGGTAATAAGATAAATTTGATGAATACGATTTTTAAAGAAATTTTTCTTATACTATTGTAATTATTTAGTTTTAAATAGTTAAAATTCGAAAACTCTCTTTTGGTATATATCAACTATTTCAATATAATTAAAAAAGAACTTAAAGAATTTTGAAACTTCAATTTTTTAAGAGAAAATGAGTGAAGCTACATGATAAACTTATAGTACTAGAGATTTGAACAACTCGCGAGCGCGCCCTAACCTAGAAGATGTTTCGACATCCTGACTTAGACGCATGCGCACTACATGAGCCAACCACATAACGTTTATCTTGGCTTCACAACATCCGGTCATAACTTTTTTATATAGGGATAGAGTGATAGAGACTAGAGATTTAAACAATGCGCGATCCGCGCCCTAACCTAGAAGATGTTTCGACATCCTGACTTAGACGCATGCGCACTACACGAGCCAACCACATAACGTTTATCTTAGCTTCACAACATCCGATCATAACTTTTTTATATAGAGATTTAATTTAATAACTTTATAAATTTACATTGGTATTCGTTATTGCATATTTATATTAAAGTAATTAGGACGTGGACTGATATAATTATTTTATTAATGATTAATGTTTAATATAATATAATTCACAGAGAAATATTGTATAATAAAATATCACTACCATTTAATACCCAATTATTATCTGTATAATATTACAAGTAGAATGTCGACGCCCCCTTACAAAAACTAGCATGTTTCGTTACTTTCACATGAAGGCTAGCACGTGTCATAGCTTTGCAAAGTAGCACGAATCACGAATTTGATACGAAAACTAACGTGATTTGTAGCCTTACAATGAAAATTATCACTAATATATCAATTTTTGCTGTAAAAACATCTAAGTTTCCGCTACTTTTTGTAGGCGGCGTCGATGTATAGTTTTAATTATATCTTAAAAGCTGTTAATATGATACCCGTTTTATCAATCATTGAAATTCGTCGAGTACATGAGAATTTAAAGAAATTTAAAAATTCACTTTTTTGAACAATATTTCTCTGTTTTAAACAATGCTTCTCAATTTTCTGTCTTGCAATAAATATACTTAAGAAAATACTAGTTTTTTGAAGTTAATTATATACTTGCAATCCTTGGAACTAATGATTTAATAATATAATGGAATCTATATCTACAGGTAACATTTTGCGAACGCATTTTAAAATAAGCTAGAATTCTTTTCACAACCTAATTGAAACCTTTAAATACATTAAACTGGCCACAAAACATTAATTTTTTTTCTCCATTGTCATTGCAGACTGGGATTGGGCGAGCGCCAACGACCTGGAATGCCTCGGCGTCTTCTACGGCATTGTCGGCAAGATCGAGCAGGTGAACGTTCTCGAGACGCGGCTTATGCTCATTAAAGAAATCTCACCGGCAGGCGAACTCCAGGGCGGCCACGTCGTCAACAAGATCAAATCCATCGCGTTTCTACACCTGGGCTCGGAGAACTTCGACATTGGACTGCTACCTTGCGCCAAGCACCAGCATGGTCCGAAGAAGAAGCCTACGGCGCTGAGTAGCGTCGGCGGTGGCCTCTTCGACGCGCAGAAGGCTGGTTTCGCCAAGACTTGGGGTACGATTAAGAGCGCCACGAACACTATCAAGAACACGACTCAACAAGCAGCGGCCCTCGCCACCTCACAGGTCAAGTCGACGGTAACCAAGAGGACAGGGGTCAAGGACAAGGAGAGGTTTGAGAGGAGGATACTCGAGGAGCTCAGCAAAATCTTCACGGAGACTGACTCGTTTTTCTACTGCACCACGAGAGACATTACCAATAGCCTGCAGAGACTCTGCGAGAGAGAAATCGAGGGTAAAGCGGAGCTACGCGGACTGCCACCCTGGCGTACAGTTGATGACAGGTTTTTCTGGAATAAGTTCATGCTACAAGATATCATCAATCTTAATGTAAGATATAACTCGTTAGTAAAACTATGTTTAATTCACTATTTTGATTACACGCCCTTCGTGGAAGAGAATTGTTTTAATTTCACGAAGCATTTAGATAATTTACAGAAAACAAGTAGATTAATTCAGCTGACAACAGTTCTTGTCTACAAAAATAGTTAAGATAGTCGTAAATCGAAAAAAAATAACTATTGAGAAGTTCTATTATTAAAGTATTCAACCACGAATATTTATGACTGACAGGAAATGGATATGAATAATAAATACCAAGCAGGATTGCAAATACTTGAGCCAATTATATACTTGATTCCACCACAAATACGAAAATGGAAAGCACTTCTAGACTTCATCGATTGAATCTGAAAATGCAATTTACTTCTGGAATCGTACATTATCGATTCCGAAAATGCTTTGCACTTTCAGGCTCGTGCGTTATTGAGTCCGAAAAGCTTTGCACTTCTCGATCACTTGCAATTGAGTCCTGAAGTAGGTACTTTCTCCTTTTTCTGTCTCACTGATGAGAAATATACGATTCTTTTTGATTTTGAGATTTTTTTGGAACATGAAATTCAAAATAAAGTTTTAATTAATTTAAAAACACTCGAGAAAATTGACTTTGCAATATAATAAATAGAATGTGTACTTATTATATGTCTATACTCTTAATAATTGATACCGCTTACTATATTGAGCATTCGAGAAAGCAATAAGTACCTCAGTTTTGCAAAAAATTAGAGAAAATCCATTGGCTGAAAAATGTTCAGGATTCTCCTGAAGACTGAATTCGGAAATTTTTGAAAATTGGTTAATAGTCATATTTTTCATATTTTAAGCTATTTATATATTATTTAAATTAAACTTTTCATAAAGTTGGGTTGAGGAAGTGTGTATGTAGCCGAATAAGATCTGTGACGAAATTACCTCGTATTACCTTCTGTTTTTTCTCAGTGTGTACTTTAAAACACTTTAACTTATTAACATCGTTTAATGTAGACGCCAAAAGCAGATTGCTGGATACTACCCATCATACAAGGATACGTTCAGATTGAGAAATGCCAAGTAGAGGTAGGATTTGACGGACAGCCCGTACACGAAATCTTTAATCTGGCAATAATATCGAGGAGAAGCAGGTTCCGCGCAGGAACTAGGTAACGTTAATTTCTATACACAATATTAAAAAAAAAAACTTGAATGCTTTAATTCGGTTCGGTTACGGATTATTATATACGTCGAAACGCGATTTTAGGTACAAGAGGCGAGGTGTCGATGAGGAAGGAAAGTGCGCCAATTACGTAGAGACGGAACAGTTGGTCTGGTATCACGATCATCAAGTATCATTTGTCCAAGTTCGGGGAAGTGTACCTGTGTACTGGTCTCAACCTGGTTACAAGTACAAACCACCGCCACGAATAGATCGGGGTATGGGAAATTATAGTTTTATTATATTTGTTTAAATATTAGAAAGTACATTAGTTATACTGTGTGAAGATTTTAGGATAGTTAAATAATTAGTCGCATGTTTTGTAATTTCATTTGTTAGTTTATTGTACACTGAGAGAAGGATTTATTCATAGTTAATATATTTAGTAACAGTTAATACTAAAATAACTGATTTTGGGGAAATAAGGAAATTGTAAATGTGAAAACATTTACACTTGACTGAAATTCCAAAACATTACTATTAATGATGGCATATTAATAGTTAATATGCTTAGTTAGTAAGAGTTTACAAAGAATAAATGTAAATAAATTTTTCTGTGTATTTTTAATATATCTTCTTATTACCGATAAATAAATTCTTCTCAGTGTATATTGTATAATACAATATAATACTATCATAATTTTCAATAAGCACTTTGAAAGTATCTTCTTTCCTACTGTAGATCATATTTTTGGCGATTTCGTCAGTTCACTCTCCCGTAACAGAATATTTTCACTCAAATTACATTAAACGAATTCTAGTTATTATCATATTCAGAACTATTTTTAAAGTACTTCCAAGAATTTCAATTTATTCCAATTATAACTGAAAGCGAATTAATAAGTAAAAGTTAGGATAACACCTTTGACGTAATTCTTATGAAAGTTCAATTTTTCTGACATTAGTAGAATTTAATAAAGAGCAATTCTTAACTTTGAGTAATTTGCATAATCACCTTTAGTTGATGAATTTCTACTAATTAACTTATTTACACCTCAGATGAAGGGGAAACACAAATAGCATTTGAAAAGCATTTTAGCGATGAACTAGATTGTTACGGGCCTGTCTGCATTGTGAATCTTGTCGAACAAAGCGGAAAAGAGAGTGTTATTTGGGAATCTTACAATAAGCACGTTATGAATTACAATCATCCGGACATTACTTACACTACTTTTGATTTTCATGAATATTGGTAAGTACCTTCCGATGCACGTTTTCTCTGCTGGAACGAGAGCAGCTTTATTTATTGAACAAAAAAAACCTTACCTTCAGCCGCGGCATGCACTTCGAGAACGTGTCATTGCTCGTGTCAGCGCTGGCACCCATCATTTCGGAGATCGGGTACTGCTGGCACGACCGTCAGGGTCTGATCTACAAGCAAAAGGGCGTATTCCGGGTAAACTGCATTGACTGTCTCGACCGTACAAACGTTGTGCAAACAGCTTTGGGCAAGGCGGTGATGGAGATTCAGTTCTCGAAACTCGGTCTCATACCACCTGATGGCACCCTTCCTACGAATATTCGTCAGACGTTCCAGCTTCTCTGGGCCAATAACGGCGATATCATCAGCAAACAATACGCAGGCACGAACGCCTTGAAGGTCGGTGTCTCCACTTGATAGAATTACTAAACATGCAGACCGACATTCTGATAAGAGTTTTTATTTTTCTAAATTTATGTTTCGAGAAAATCGGTAACAGTTAATTAAATTAGGGCATTTTCGCTTGAAAGCCAAAGTTCAGTTTTAATTAATGAAAAGTATATGTATACTTTCATTATAAATTATTCGAAAAAATAATTTTATTATTATTTTCAGGGCGACTACACGCGAACGGGGGAAAGGAAATTCACGGGCTTAATGAAAGACGGAATGAATTCAGCTAACAGGTAAAATACATGTACACTGTGCGTGTTTGCTCCATACTGCATCAATTGCTTTAAAACAGTCACACGTACCGTATATATACAGCAGAGTGCCTTTTAATCTAGAAGTTCACCTTAGTCTTATATATATATATATATATATATGTATGAATGTAACTGTACATTATTATTGTCATATGTACATTTGAAAAGCAATTACTCCGATTTTCTTCGCGCAAAGTACAGAAAAAACAACAACTATAAATAACATGAAACGCGCGAATTTTGAGAGTTCTAATTTTACCGTAGATACATTCAACAACACTTTTTGGACGATATTCGTCAGGCGGCAATAGAAATCTTGCTAGGGTATCCGCTCGACCTTGAACAACTGAATGATGATTGGTCGCACTATTTAAACATTATCGATAATTGCTGCCTAGAACTTATACCCGCGAAACCGCCAAACATACAACTCCAACTTGCAACACATCCCGAATTTCTTTACGCCAATATCATGTTTGATTTAGCAAGGTTCGTTTTGAGTGCTTCAGTGCTTTTAAATATTTTTTTATATTCTTGAGCATTGAGTACGGCTTTATAGTCAGCATAAAAAGTTTGTAGTTCTCGGTTTCAATTAAAATTGAAGTGTTCTTTTTTTATTAACTTATTGTTATTAACAATCCAACCCAATTGGACAATAATACTTTGGAAATTATAGGCATGGCTTAAAAATTGGATTGCACGACGCATAAGTGTTGTTAAATAGTGGAGTAGTTTGCCTTTCACATTTTCGCTAATTATCTTAATAATTGTGTGATTAAAATCCTGTATTTCTTTTTATCAATATGACTGTGAAACAATGGACTGAAATCAATTTTTATTGTAGGTATTACTTAAACCGATTCAAGGATGTCTATCGGCAAGCTACAATTGATATGATGTTAGGCAATAGCGTAAGCGAAGAAATGTTCCAAGAAAAGACAGAAGAGGAAGATAATGCTGCTACAGCAATTCACGTGAAATTATTAATTGAAGACTGTAAAAAGCTATTGATTCCTAATCTTGAATGTATTCTTAATAGTTGGGGATTAATTGATGCAGATCCTGTGTAAGTAATATAATTATTAGAACTATGTTGTTGAAAGTGATTTAGAAGTTTATTCAATTATTAATTACTTGCAGGACGGGCGATCCTACCGAAACCGAGATGGACAGTATTTTAATTTTGACGAGGGATAGTTACTACATAGCTGATTACGATGATCAAATTGACAAGGTCACGAATTACCAAAGAGTATTGCTGTCAGATATCGTTTTAATTGAATGTGGACAACCTGAAAATACAGTGTCTCTGTTTAAGAATAAGAATCATTATTGCATAAGGATAAATTACAAAGTAAATGGCGATTGTGGATATTTCCATATGTTTCGTAGTACAAATTTACGTTTTTTCAATAATATGGCAATAGTTATAAAAACAGAAGAAGAGTCAATTGGTATATACTCAACAATATTCAAGTAACAATTCTCAATGAATTTTTATTTATTAGTTTACATTGTATTGCAGAGTCCTTAAAGGCAATAGCTGAAGCTATTTCCGTTGCGATGGAGATCGCCGGTTTAGAGAAGGTGCCAATAGCGATGAACGTAACTCTTGATAAGAGAAAGAGCAAACTCGTAAATGTCAAAGGTCATGCTGGTTTATTGGACATTGCATCGTTTCCTTCTTTGACGAGAAATGTTTCTGAGACGCAGTTGAATGCTCTTAAAAGTGCAGGTATTTTAAAAGTCTTATTTTTTAAATTTATCTCTAATGTTAATGCATACAACGTCTTATGATCCATTGCCTTTTGCACTAAAAATTAGTTTATACTTCTTTGCAACAGAAATTATTTTTTAAATAATTAATACAGTCGACTATATATTTTTACATTATATTGGATTAAGATGTTCTATAAAATCTTCATGCAAACTCTTGAATGGCTTTGCAACTAAAATTACTCTTTTGCAATGTTATATTTCGGTAATGCTATGAAATTTTCATTTGATTAAATAGATCTATTTTAAAAATACTGTATAATTTCATTGTATTTCACTAAACTCATCATTTGTTTCGATACAGGCACAAAAGCTCTGAGCAACATGTCGGAGCAATTCAGCAAGCTCAACAAACTGAGCCACACTCTGGCATCGAAGCGGCCGATGGAGCTGGCCAAGAGCATTGGCAAGAAATCGGAAATTGTTGATGGAATCAAGCCAACGTTCACGGTAGGCAAACGAGAGCTGTCCGGTAAAAAGCGCGATAGCAGCAGCGACGACGACAGCAGCTGCAGTAACAGCGGCGGTGAGGAAATCCTCGAGATGATACCTATACACACCGAGCGTCCGGCGGATTATCAACATGATAAAAAGTTGATGGAGGGCTACTCACCGCAGATTGGTATCATCATGGGCGTGCAGAATAGCGAGGCTGACGAGGTGGGCAAAGAGCTCGGGGCTGAAGGACATGGAGATGTTGCCGATGGTGGCTTTGGAGTAAATGGTGCACATCAGGTGTGGATATTTCCTGGATTAAATAATGGATTTAGAATTTTTCATCTCATTTATAATCTTAAGATAAAAATCATTTACGCTTACCTTTATAGTTTTACTGATTTTCGAGCGATTTTGAAACTTGGGGTTGAAAATTTTTAAATTGACAGGCTTTATGAAGTTTCTTATTGAATACTAATAATTTTATTATTCGTATATGTAGTTAATAAACGACACAAAAATGAAAAATAATTAAAATAATTTACCATTTGGATATACGGATCATATTTCACAGAATAGATTATGCATGTAAGATAAATACATGCTTTTATCACCAAAGTGTTAATGAGTTTTTCTTTTTAGGAAGGATTGATGTCAAAACTTAACAGTTCAGAGTCGTCATCTCAAAGGAATCTTGCCACAACGCCAGAAATTACAATTCAAGGTGTAGGTGAAAGCTTTGGTAGTGCAACGAATGAAAAAGCTATGCCCCCTACGTCATTGAATTTACCAAAAAATATTAGTCACTCGTCAGGTGAGGTCGATAGCAAAGCATCTCCCAGTGGAAAGAGCTCACCCCAGGTAATGCCCAATTTTGCTTAATACCAATTTTCATATTTATAAATTTTCAGCCATTTTATGCATCTACATTGTGTAGAAGAATATAAAACCAAACAAAATATGTTGAATTTATAATATATTTACAGGGCAATACCTTGCAAACTGATAGTAGTAGATCGCAAAAACGCTCGACCTCCGAGCAAGATCTGACACTCTCGATTAGTTCATCACAGAGCGAGTCCGCGCTTAAGTCGATTAAGTCGAATATCACGAATGCCACATCACCCGTTACTACCACCGCTAAAGAGATACTCTCGCCCTTCTCCAAGTTCGCCAAGGGCGTACAGAACCTCGGCGCAAATCTCGATCCGCGTAAGCTCAAATCCGGCCAGGCAGGCGCAGGCGGACTTCCTCGCAATCTCTCCGACCAACATCTCGAGGAAAGACAGAAGCTTCAGGAGAAGTGGACCAATTGTAGGTCGAGATTAATTGCCCTGTAAAAAGCGATCTACTTATCTCCCCAATCATGTGTCTTTGTCGCTGTTCTTTCCTTTTCTCTTTCTCTCTTTCCCATTTGCTACGCAGCAACGTGATATGCGCTCGTGCGCATTTATTATACTTATACGCATACAAGGCGAATCGAGCTTTTTCTACGAAAGTTATATTACGAAAGTTACTTGATGTTCTTCACCTAGAGGTATAAGAGACAAATTATTTATGAAGGTCACAAAAATGAGAAAATATTAAGATCATTATAACTTTAAATATACTAGTAATTTGTATAATTTATTTTTTAATACATTAGGATCTATTTTTTTTATTACTTTCAAATATATTGTTTATAAATTAATAATTCGCATATGTAAAAATACCTTAATTTTATTGTAAAAATTGTAATTTTCAGTTTTTTATTGATCAACGTACGAAGAAATTTAAAAATATCAAAAATCTTAAAAAAAAAAAAACGTGTCATTCGAGTTTGTATTTTATAAAACTAACAATTAATCACTGCGAATCCACTTTGTTTTTGTATTTTAGGAATGATATAAATAAACATTCAATACATTTTTTATTGCTAGATTCACTGAACCCTTTGAGAGGGATAAAAAACGGTATTGTGTGCCAAGTATGTTACCAATAATATAAATTGACTAAATTCGCCGATTTTCTCGCCATCAAGTACTAATTTTAATTTAGCAGATTTTTTGTCATTGCTATTTAAAGGGTTAAAATATGTATCACTCTTTACAAAAAATTTAATGTTTTTAAAATTTATTATCTTTTTATAGATAAATTTGCATTATTTAATTATTAAAAATAATTTACTTATATCGATAAATACTAAATAAATTCATTTTATGTTTGTTAATTTATTATAATTTTGTTGAAAGCATATTAGAAAACTGTTGAAAGCAAATAAAATTTAAAATAAAGACTTTGTATCTGAAATCGAGAATTGTAAATTGAAAAAATGAATAAGGATGTGTGAAATTCATTCAAAAAATGACTTTCTCATCATTTTAATTGATTGGATTAACATTAGAACTACAGTTTTATTTAAATACAATATCACGTTGCTGATTTAAATGAATACGAGTCTGAACAATTTTTGAAAAATTTTATCGCTTAAATATATTGATCCAAAAGTACAACATTGTCAATCAATATTTTAACCGTAGCAATTTGTGTTTAAAATGCTTTTTGAGAAATAACAAAGACGTTATACACTTAAAAGAGGAAAAGACACTGATACTGCATATTGCAATTATTGTATAGTTTTGAATCGATGCGTTAAAGCAAATTAAAACGCACGAATTTAAATTGTAAATGTCTAATACAGTAAGGACGTATCGTTGGATTGATGCATCAGTATAGGTACAATAGTAGAGTAGGAATGTGAAAAACTGTAACACGTAAAATCGACTTTTCACTGTGCAACTAATACATGGAGTCCAAGCAAACAATATTTATCCATCAAAGTTTCAAGTGTATGTTCAAAGAGTAATTCTATGACGGAGATAACAAATCAATAATTTTCTTTCTATCAATTCGTTTCTAAAAATTATTGTTATTTATTAACTAAAATATTTTATTAAATGAAAGAAAAAAATAATTATGTATGAAAACCAAAGAAACTGTAAAGAAAGACTATTTAAAAACTGTGACTGATAAATAATTTTTTGCTTAACTCTATCAAAACTTTATTTTTACGTCTATTTCGTTTGACTTTTAATTCGCGTGTGATAATACACACGTTAGCCACCAAAGTATTAACACCTATACAAGTTACGTATATCTGTAAATTGACGGGACTGTTCAAGCGTATGACAAAAAGATAGCGAGAGATGCTGGTAGTCAATTATGTAAATATAAAGACTATCTTTAGAGATTAGAAAGAGTGATGTAGGAAAAGCATCGCTTTGTATGTTAATTAGATCGATAAATTTTAATAGCTAATTATTTCTTGTATTTCTTTGAATGACAGGAAAATTTTACAGAAATAGAATGTTTTTAAATTTTTTGTTCCTTTTTGTAATTCCATGAGATTTAAGAGGATCCTGTTACTAATTAGTTAATAAAATAGATAAAAAATTAGATTTTATGAATTCACAAAAAAATTCCAAGATATACATATACAATTATTAAATAATTTTATTAATATATTGAGACAAGCACAAATCGTAATATTTCTTTGAAACATATCAATGTTGTTTATGAGTCTTGGTTGTCTTGTTCTTCCTTTTTGTATTAAATTTGTTGAAACGTTATTTACTGTTGCTAATTATTATTTTATTATCTAGATTTTTTAAGCGGCGTATTTTTCTAAATAAATGTTTCTAATTATTTATTTAAAATACTTTATATGTTATTAATCTAGTGTCTTCTTTTAGTTGTCAATCAATTTCTGTATGCACACCAAAACTTATAAATATTGAACTAATGAAGTGCAATTAGTGATGGGATTCTCTTGAGTAGTAGCCTGTGATAGTGTTACGTGCGAGACGTTAACAATATTACCAGAATATGATAAGCGCAATATATCAGCGAGCCTTACAAATTCGATACGTGTACAGCTTGTGTATAGCTATATATAATATATGCAAAATTAAAGAAAAGAAGAAGGTAACATACTGAATCTTAATGCGCGCGTGACGTTAGTAGATTTTTTCGTTATAGAACGTGTTCATTCCGTAAGTTAGCGTAATTGCCAATATCATGACAAATATTTATTGTAAAAAAAATGTGCTTTAACACAAGGCTCGAACGCCACGAGGTGAGCGAGAGAGTTCGAGACTTTGTAAAACGTCATTCCTCGTTACATGCAGTTACATGATACTCGAGTACAGCGAAATACGTATAGTTGAGAAAAATTGAGTAATATGTAAAAACGGAAGGGAAACAACGCATAAAAAGTATTCAATAAAGTATTTTTTAGCTTGTACTAAACAAAGGCTTGAAACTTACGCCTCGGTAGCTCTGTAATCAGCGTTGTACGTTAAGCGTTAACGTGCATTATGGACATAATAAGAGAAACACATGTAGAAATAACGAAGTGCAATAAATTGCATTATAAATATTAATGTAATTCATTATCTCGCATTATAAATATTTTACTTTATCCCTATTTTGATTTTATTGTAACATTATAATAAGATTGGATTACGATTATTGTAACGTTACAAAGAGTATGTTATTTTTTATAATACAATAATAGTAACATTTCTACATATACAATTATAGATTGAAGGAAATTTGAAAAAGTTGATAAATTTCAATTGCTACCTGCAGTTACCATTCCCTATTTTTGCAAATCTATGTGGAGCTTTTCTATTCTGACTGACTAAATAATATTTCAAATGATTAATTTTCAAGTGTCTTTTGATAAAAAAATTTGTTTTCTCTTAGAAGAACCTTTCTAATAGTAAAAAGCAGTACGATGATATCTATACTGATCTATTGACCGATTTTAACTGAATATAGGACTCATTTAAATGTTTTACAACGTTTCAATATTACACAATTTATTTTTCAAATTTTTCAAAGAACGAGAAGTTTAACCTACTAGTAATCTGATATGTCGTCAACAAATTAAATAATCAGTAATTTTTCTTAAAATGTATTTATTTAAGAAAATTCCATATGAAATCGACATTATTATTTTGAATTCAAATACAAATGTGTCATTTTCATTATTTGACAAAATAACAGCTCCAAACAAAAGATACAAGTCGATGCCAGCAAACCAAACATCCAGAGGTAAAATGCAAACCTAATGTGCTTTATATTTATGATCAGCGATTGAAGTTTATCGTTATTATCGTCCTTGTAGATCCTCTGCATCTCGCGGTGGTAAAACAGCGTGACGAGTCCTGCCTCGCTGATTCTCTTCAGCATCGTATTGAACTTGGCCATGAGGGGCCAGCCTTCGCGAGCGACGAAAACCAGGTAATTAGAATTCATTGCGCAGTTGGTCATATGTATCCGATCGCTCTTGACCTGCATATACTTAACGGTCGGACAACCCTGCACGCAGGCGACGTGCTCGCCGGACAAAAGACGCTTAACACAGTACGAGAAGCTACCGGTGCGATATCGATTCTTGACGTCTATACGCGTCAAGAACCAGAAGTCAGCCCTGCTCATTGGGCTGTAAACTGTCAGGCTGGAGTTTCTGAGGTCTTCCAGGGAGTTGATGCGCCCGACAGAATAGTCCACGATGTCCATTGAGCTGAGACGACACTGCAGGAATGAATTGCTGATCAGAATGGCGGTGGCGAAGGAGATGAAGAATATCCTGCTGGAAGTTCTGTGTGGTTGCCTTAGGCTGGAGGTGTTGACGATCATTCGCAAAAGTTCCATAATTGATGAAGAAATCCGTTGTTTTAGCACGTACATTAGAATGATTATCGATGACATGTACACGGTCAGATAGATCATCCAGACTTTGAATGTAAAAATGATCATGAATTTGCGGATTAAAGGTAAATGTTTTTTTGGGGACAGTATACAAAAACAGCTTGACTCGTAAGGGTAGCTCTGGTATTCTAGATAATCTCTTCGAAATGTCACGCTGATCGACTGATCTATTTCTCTGCTGTTGAGATCTTTTAGGATAGGCAAGGGTGTTCCTTCGTTATCAAGGTAACCAACTTCGGAGTAAAGTTTGAAGCTAGGTTTAGCTCTGAGGTGGTCCCAGATGACTTGAAAAATATCATTGTTAATGCCACCGAAATCTTCGAACACATCGTCATCATAATCCACACTTTTATAGTCCGCAAAAGCTCCAACTTTTATAACATGACCATTCAGAAATTGCGTTCGGTCGAATTCTAAATTTTGACACACCGATGAAGCTTTTCATATGAAAAGAAAATAAATATATTAGTGTTGCTTATTGCATTGATTTTTTTTAAGTATGGGTATCATGCAAAAAGTACCTACAGTTTGTATCAGACGATGGTATAAAATAATGTTGAAATAACGTCCAATGATCTCCATCTTGTTCATTGCTATTTATTACATGCCAAAAACTCGGTGCTGATCGTGAGTATGGATTGTAAGTATACAGCTTTGTTATTTTATCAAAATTTTGACACAAGAAGATAGCGTTTAAAATGTTATAACTCCATGTTAATTGGAGATACGAAATCGAAGTTCTGCAAGCGTTAATACTTTTATTAACGATGAAAAATATACCTACTGGATTCCACCAAATGGATTGTTTTAAGACTTCCAAAGTATTTGCTAATGAAAACTCAGATGTCGCTAGAATAATGAAGTACTTTTGTGGATTTTTCTTTTGCATTTCTATAGTTTGATTATTATAATTTATTGTATAAAATTTATTCCTTTTTATTATTATAGGTTTAAGCGATCCGATTACGATTAAAGGTACTGACGAATAAAATGTTTGTTTCAACATACGAAAATCATATTCGTTCGAAGAATAAGCAAATATTGGATTTTCTTTGTATCTACCAAAGCAAGTTTGGATAATGTTCACCTTAAAAATTATTAAGATTGATTTATAATTCTCAAAACTTTATTACACAAAAATTTAATGACTCTCTTACCGCAACTTTGAAAATATTTCTCGAGGGTTTCATTGTCGGTGTGTGTATTTGAAATCCATGTGAAGTATGTAGAACTATTAATATTAAACAAAATTTTATAACTTTAATAATTTTCATTTTAGTTTTATTGAAATGAATAAAAACTTTTATTGAATTTTTCGGAAGACCACATTTTGTTAGCAAAACGCTGAAAGCGAATCAGTCTCTATATGTATAACAATTCCATACGATACAGAGGAAAGCGCAATTGTCCCCGGTGATGAAAACGATTTCTATTGTTGTTCTTGTTCTGTCAAAAGTAAACTGGATATTCATATTTCATAAACATAAAAGACTGTAATTTTAGTATTAAGGATTCATAAATTAATTTTTGTCTATTATGGCTTCTATGTAGTTTATTTCATTGTTTATCCAAACATGGAATGGAATGCAATTTTTCGCTTTAATGACAGAAAAAGAATAATAGGGTTCTTTTTACAAAACAGTCTTCTCATTAAGTAAAATTCGTCGAACATTTCTAGATTTATTTAATCATATTAAGTAACAATTCAATAAACAACGCCGGTACTGAAAAATTAAGTATATTTCTTTCCAAATATTATTTAAGATTTTTACTATGTCGCATAAAATCTATACTGTATCGATTCAGATAATATTTTGTAAATATAAAAAATTTGAGATAATTCATTATTATATGAAAAGATTGTTTTTTTTTAAATTTTGACAAATTCCCGACAAATTTTAATTGTTACAATTTTCTCTTTCATGACATTATTGGTTGAAACAAATAATTATGTACATGTATAACATATATGTAATAAACATTTAATTCAGAAATGTTTGTTTTAATTTACTTTATTCAAAAAATCTTTATTATAAACAACTAATTAACTACGAAGAGTGAAAAACATTTTAATACTTATCGTGAGATACAGTTTTGTGAATGTTATGAAATAAAATTTCAATAAAAAGAATCAATGCTCCTAATAACAATCCAAAGAATAAAACGAAAAAACAAAACTTTAAATGTTCAAAGGTGATTCTATGAAATATGTCATCATTAAATTCGTGTTTAAAAAATTTTGATTCACGTCTTCGAAACAATTGGATGATCCCAGCTTCACTCATGCGCCGTATAATTTGATTAAACCGTGGCAGCAGGGGCCAATCTTCCTTTGTCGAGAACACCATAAAATAGTGCTTCAGCTCTTGATTTGAAATATGGAACTTTTCACTTTCGTCTACAATGAATCTTGCTTCGATGCATCCGGGAATGCAGGCCACGTGCTCACCTTTTCGAAGTTGTTCCACGCACCGTGGATACTCCATCAACTGATAACGATCGTGAACTTCTAAATCCCATAGTAATTCCTTGTAGTTCAGAGTGCCGTAAATAACGAAATTCGATTTCACCAGATCATCGGCTGTGTCTATCGTCGGGTGTGTGTTGGGTACCATATTGATGGAGCTTAAACGACTTTGAAAATATAAATTCGTCAACATTGACAGAACAACAATGACCAACAATAAAAGTCTTTTACAAGTTTCTGTAGGTGGATGCACAATGTGACTTGATGCGTTTAAGACCATACGTAAAAATTCCATCATTGCAACTAATAGCGTTTGTTTTAGAAGGTATGTCAAGATAAAAATCGTAACAACCAGTGTTAAACCTAAATTTATAAATCATTACTTTTATAAGAACTTTTTATATTACTGAGCTTTCAATGAAATAATTCGAACAAAACTTCAATACATTACCTAGAATTAACCACACCTCAGCGGTGAAAACCATCTCAAATTTTTGCATAAAAGTGACTGGATACTTAAGTGTCACAATGCAAAAACCTGATGTCTCATGAGGATATGTTTGTTGTTTCCACAACCTGCGCTGAATGTTCATGTTCATTGCAAAATCAATTGCTCCCGACTTGAGATCCTTTAGAAAACTATGAAGGAAGCCAAAGTTATCGACTGATCCCATTTCCCTGTAAAATTTAACTTGTGCAGTAGCATTTAAGTATGTAAAGATTGTCTGGCTAATATAACCGTTGACTCCTCCAAATCTAGCCAGGCCAGTTCTATTTTGATTGTACCTAAGTAAATTGGTATGAACATATGCGCCCATTTTTATCGCATGGCCGTTCAAAGTTTTTGTTTTATCAAATTTAAGATTTTCGCAGAATGGAATATCCATTTCTAAAAAGTAAAATATCTTCAGTATATAAGAATATATTGGCATTAAAATTTAACTCATGAAACTTTTAATAAATGAGCTACATATTTTTTGTAAACTTACGCGAAAAATTGACTGATGTTTGCAAAGTTTGCTTGAATAATATCCAAGGATCGGTTTCCCATTTTTCGTTTGATATTAAGTTCCATATTTTTGGAGCAAACTTATTATATGGATTGAAAGTGTAAAGCTCCAGTTTATACTCAAAGTTATAACATAAAAATATTGTTTGCAAGATGTTATACATCCACAAAACATGTAAAAATGATGCAGCAATTTTGCATCCGTCAACATTGTCATTAATCACTAGAAAAAATCCATTCGAGCACCACCAACATGATTCTTTTAAGAATTTTAATCTTTTAGATAGTATTGAAACAGATGAAGCAAAAATAATAAAATTATTTCCTGGATAATCTATATGAGTTACATTGTGTTCTTCGATTATATACAACTGCTTGTATTTCTTTTTAATTATACTTTTACAAGAGCCAATTAGATGTACGGGTACTAAAGTTAAAAATAGTTTGTTTAAAACATAAGTATCACTATCGGTGCAGTTACGAACTAGAATGTTATGATTATTTTTATCATTAAAACATTTCGTTACAATGTTCACCTAAAAGAATATATACTCATTATCATTAAATATTATACAAAAACATATTTCCTATTATTAATTTTTAGAAATGAAATCATGTATCTTTAAATCAATTATTACTTACCACTGTTTCTAACAAATATTCTCGGTTACTCAGTTGTTTGAGGTTTTTCTCAAATTCTTGTTGTATACTTTCTGTAAGAACTAATTTTGTTATATACACATATATCAGTAAGTATGTTAGGCCCATTCTTGAAGAATTAGATCATTAGAACTTTTTATTTATATCTAAATTATTTAATTTAACGGTTAGTTGTACGAAAACTATAACTTTTTATTAAATAAAATATCGGTTTTCGTAACATCAATTGAAACTTGTTTACGAACTTGCACTTATCCGTCATCTTTCAAACCACAATGTGTCATTTCATTATAAACGTTAGCTTTTTCACTGTCATTAGAAAATTCGTATCGATAGTAGTAATGCAAAGACAACATTTGCTTGCTATCTATGAGGATATTGAATAGATAAACAGTTCACCTTATTATGTCTTTAACTTTGACGGCAGCTACCAAAATGATGGGTTTGATTGTGGTAACAATTAGGCGTTGATTTTGTCATAATAGCTAAATGTGATTGGATTTATTGTACTTTTCCTTATAAATAGCTTTTGTACGCTTATTTTGTTTTGTTTTTTTTCTTTTGTATTTAATCTGACATGAAAAGTTCTTTTTACGCAGTGTTCCGTGAAAATAGAATTGAATGTTAAAAAAAATTTGTGAAACTTCCGAAGAAAAACTAACAATAAATTTTGACCTTAACTATAAAAAAGTTCTCATGATATCGTATTTACTTCTAATTTTTGTAAAAAAAAAGTATTTTACTTAAATTTTTAATATTTTCGTTTTACGATATAATAACTTTTGTCGATTTAATTTCTGTTGAGTTTGCAAATACAATAATTCCGTTTGTTGCTTACAAGAATTTATAATATACTTAAAAAACAAACTTTAGCAGTAAATTAATTTAGTACTTATATAGAAGATTGTACTCATTTAAAAATGCCTCATTAATGTAAGTTATTATATATAAACATTATAAAGATAAGAATTTTTGAAAAAGAAAAGTTGAAAGATTAATTAAATACTTTAATAGAAAACCGTATATAATCACGTATTTAATGTATATAATTAAATCCTAAGTTAACATATTATTTCAATAATGTACTAAAGTATCAAATGCGTGCTGTTCTCACGTGCTTGTCTGTGTACTTAAAGGAAATACCCTGTGAAATTGCGATACCCTCCTTGCTATTTTTTTTTCTACCAATATATAAAACTTTGATAGCTCGCGTTTTTATCTTTTGCGAAGAAAAGACATCAAATGTTCGCAAGAAAATAAATGGACGTTAAAAGTCCGTGTGATCGAACGGACAGAAAATGTAGCACAGCGTTTTCAGCGTAATGAATGTTGGTTTTTAGGACCTGGCAGAATCATAGGATATGACATATCTAAATGTGGAGTCAAGTGCTTTTATTTCTAGTATCAAACGTTAGTTTTTATAACAGAATTTAACTATGTCGAAGGCAACATTTTAAAAATCTTCATTTTATTTTATTGAAAATTTCTTTCGAGTGTATAATTTACTTACTAGGAGAAATCACGGACTCCAGATCAAGGATTTCGCTCAAACTTTGAGGTATGTTTTTAGATGCTAAAATATGAAGAATGCTAGAATATTAGACCCTAACGCTTTGATAAA
>JAWWEQ010000055.1:24535674-24554194 GCA_035583055.1 Torymus tubicola
CAATATTATTATGCTTATAGTAATATTTGTTATAATCATAATAAAACTCTCCATAATTTGAATATGTCCCACTTTTCATATACAATATAGTAATTTTTATTACAAATTATGTTTATATTTATTATATTGTTTCTCTCCGTGTAGTATCGAAATATATTATAATCATACCACCAAATGTTCGAAAACAGTTGGCAACAAAAATAACTATGTCAGAGCATTTAAAGTATATAATTGTCTACCGAAATCAAAACTAAATTTCAAAACATTAGATGTTACGAGAAATTATAATAAAGAAAGCTAGAAAAGTGAATTAGCACAAATATATTTTCGAATGAGAAAACAATAAATAGCCAGATCTATGTAGAGGTGGCTATGTCCATCTCTATATAGAATATTAGCTGATTCTTTAGCTATATGTTCTGGAGTTAGCAATAACATGTATTACTATACTCTGGTTGATAAATAAATAAATAAATATCAAGTTTTTGGTTCCTTTTTTTAGCCAAAAATCTGTGAATATTGAAAAAATTAATAATGAATTTCTTATTAAAATAGGACATTTAGATTAATTTTTAGCTCAAAAATAAAGAAATATTCGAAATACTTTACATACACGGGTACATTTGACGTAGGATATTTTAACTTTTGAATTGTAAATTTAAAATTCATTTTTAATTTCCACGAAGAGTTAAAGAAAAACCCATTTATAAATCTAAATTTACAAAGGATAATTTTCTTTTCACTCAAGTCGATATTTCTCTTTATATTGTACACAAGGTTAAATTTCTGAAACTATCATAATGTTTTGAATCTGATGTCTCGTCAGTAAAATCTGTGCTGAGTAAAATAAGCAGAAATTAGCCAGTGTCTAGAGAAAATGTGTAGTCATTTGTCGATCATCTAATGGATTTATAAAAGGATTTTAAAAGTAGTAAACGGTTTATTATGTTTACTCTTCTACTACACACAAATATTTCAAAAGTTTTGTTAGAGTTATAATCATTTATACTTTAAATATATCGAATATATCTTGCTGTAAGTATAAAAAAATGTATTGATATTATGATTTACATATTTTTAACATCCATGATTTTCTCTACTAGAATATTTTTACTTTGATACGGGGAATCTTTATTCGCAATTATAAATATTCACATTTTGCTTGAATTCAATTTTGGTTTTAATTATTTTTATTTCAGAAATGTTAGTAAATCATCAAGTAAGTGGTCGAAATGAGAAAACCAAAGGTAATTAGTATAGAATAGTTACGAAATCTACTGAATGAAAACAAAAGTATAACTATTAAGAAGAAAACTATTGGCCTAAACAATATCACGTGACCAAGGGATGGCTACTTTGAAGGATCAGTAGGCGGGGTATTTGAGGGTAAGAAAGTGGGGAGAGTTGACTTCAGCTTGGGTCAGTTTTAAACTGCAGAATTTTGTGCCGTGCACGACATCAGTCTCAGCTTGTCCTTTGACCTACACGTTCTGTGAATTCAAGAAGATCTCGTGAGTTTCAGATTTAGTGAATTGACAGAAGTCTATATATTTGACAGTGTTTGAAGCTTCTGGAATACTAGTTCCCGAAGAACGCTTTCAAAGTGATCATTCGAGTCTTCCGTTTGTTTCTGTAAAGTTGATTTTTTACATTAAATTTATTAAAATGGGTCAACTCATCTCCAGCATCAAACGAGAGGCTAGTGAAAAAAGAAATCCGAAGAAGAACAGTAATAGCCGCAAAAATGGAGCCGAGAAATATAATATTATTGACGCTTACGATGAACGAAGAGAGCTTGAAAGTAAGTTATATTCTTATAAGCTATCGAAGAACAATAAAATTAAGGAATAACTTTTAGACATTTTGAATGTCTTCATCAATAGCTAAAAGTAAAAATTAAACTATTTTATAGGCTTTTCTTAAATACAAGGTGTCCCATTTTAATCGCCCACCGTCAAAAATTGGCAGAAGATGTACTTGGAGAAAACAATTTCTGGCGGTGGGTAATTAAAATGGAATATCTTGTATATAAATTTTGAATACGATGTACATATTCGTACCGTAATTTTGTTAAAATTTATTTTTATTTATTTAAATTAAGCTCTGTGTTCAAATTAATAGCTTAATAAAATTCTATATAACTTAAGATTTTTAGAAATTAAAAATATTTTTATTATTCAATAAAATAGGAATATTTGGAATGGATGAGGACATAGAGATCGAATGGAAAGGACAATTAAGGATAGAAAGCGTTGAATTACAAGGTATGTTATTGCAAGTGATCAGTATAAACTTACAATTTATAATTCAATACTAAGAATCACAATTGGAATTTCATTAAAAACATCAATTTTATTATAGCAATTGACGCCCGCCAAGAAAAAAATCCTTTGGCTAAGGAGAAGCACGCAAAGGTCAGTATTCAAGCATTTGGTAATAATAAAAAATATTTTATTTTACGTTTGGCGAATCTTTTAAAGATTTAACAATTCATTTATTAAGTTTTGACTTTCAGGTTTCGAATAATAGGTGTGTAAATCGTGACAGCGGATATCATGATGTCATATCGCACCTAAAATTTGTAATCTCAACTGCGAGAGGAGAAGGTAATAAGATCAATTTAATAGTTATTAATAGTTATATGAACATTCATATAAAAAAAAATTACGTAAAAATATTGATTAATTATTTTTTTCTTTTATAAATTTTTCAGAAGTCCCTTTAAAATGCTATAAGCCGAAATATAGCATGAAATCAAAGGGTAGGAATAGACGAGCGGGAATACAGACGACGCTTTTGTAAATCTACACGTATTCCTCTCCTACATATACTCGTCTATATATTATTATCGCTTGTAGATAACATCACGACATCTCTCGACTTATTAGATAAACGATTACGAATATCAAGATTTTCATTAAAATGATCTTCCTTGTAAATAACTCATAAATGAACACATTGTCATTTTGCTGCGTTTAAATCATTTAAAATTTTATAAATGTAAACGGTTTCGATTTATATTATTTTACAATTTGATTTTTAGAATATTAGTTTTTAATTTAAGTATTTTTAATGAAATTCGAGTGTAAATACGATAAAAAATATAAAATATATATTTATAACTAAAAAATAAAGTAAGCATCATTTATTTTTACCATGCCTATTTATAGTTCCCCGATTGTTCAAATAATTTGTTATACAAATTTCCATTCGTAACAGTGTGTGAAAATTGATTTTTTAAGATTCCAAAGAAAAATAATTTTTCATATGAGATTAAAAAGACTAAATTCGTTCTGAAATTCATATTTAAAACTAGATTTTTAATTACTTCTTTATAAAATACGAACAATACAAATAAAAATAAGTAACTTTTTTTTCAAGTTTTATAAATAAAATAAATAATTTTTACTTAAAACAAGAATAATAGTAATCGTTTTTGTAATACTTTTAAACATTCTTAATCCAAGTCATGTAGAAAAATACTATATATATATACATCACAAGATTAATCGTTGCAATCAATTAATCATAAGACGAGGAGCAATGTTCATTGCCATCAGTTCTTGAAACAGCAGTTTCGCCGCATAGGGCAATCTCACCTGGGATATCTGCGTTTTATTCTTACATCCTTTGCATTCAAAAGTTTGATTTCTCAGATTCGCTATAGCGATCAAACCACAAAAATTGCACACGTGAACCCTATACGGATCTGACACTTCAAAGAGTCGTTCTCTTAAGAACTGCGCGGCTCCATGACTAATCTGACAATCTCGCTCCATTTCTCCAAACCGCAATCCACCATCTCTGTTGAAACAATGTGAAAATCAAATATTTAAAATCAAATCTTCCACATCTCAAAGTCTAAATCATCGATATACCATTTTACGAATGAAAAAAAAGAGTAACCTTTGAAACAATCAAAATACAAACCTCGCTCTGCCCTCCATAGGCTGGCGTACAAGTATCTGAACTGGACCCCTAGCTCTACTATGAATTTTATCGTCGACCATGTGCTTGAGACGTTGATAGTACGTCGGTCCGAGAAATACTTGCGCATTGATCTTGCGGCCCGTGTGGCCGTTGTACATGACTTCGTTACCGCGTAATTGGTAGCCATATTCCATGAGAAGAGTCGAAATCTTCTGGACATTCACAGCGTCGTTGAAGGGCGTAGCATCGCCGATCTCACCCTTGTTTGCTGATACTTTTCCCTGAATGCACTCGATTAAATGGCCAATGGTCATGCGCGATGGAATGGCATGCGGATTGATAATTATATCCGGAGTCATGCCCTCGACTGTGAACGGCATGTCCTCCTGGCGATACTGAATGCCGCACGTGCCTGTTCATTAAATTTTAAAAAGTATAGATATTTTAGATTTTTATTGAAAAGTGAATGTTTGGAATGTAAATAAAAAAATATTTACCTTTTTGACCGTGGCGTGAAGCAAATTTATCACCCGTTTGTGGAATCCTAACACTACGAACACGAATTTTACAAAATTTGTAACCTTCGCTATTTAACGTCAACATAACTTGATCGACAATGCCAGTTTCGCTGTTACGTAGGAATGTTGAAACATCACGTTTGATGTAACGCTTCGTAGAGCTATCTAACTGCAAAGAGTAAATTATATCAGTAAAAGTAAAAGTAAAGTTCTTCTACATTTTACAAATATCAGTTGCTATAAATATTATGATGGACGCGTTGGATTCCTAGAAAATATAGAATATTTTTAAATCTTAACTAAAACGAATAAATAAAAATTTATAACAAATAATTTGTTGCATCAATATGTAACTTTGTATAGATGAACAATTATTACCTTAAAACTAATATTGCAATTTTTTGCAAAGCAAATTTCATTTCTGTAAGTTGTAAGTAAGAACGTCCATTATGCATAGCTTCACTAAAAATTCTTTAAGGCGCGTATAATAAACGATCCCATTAAAAAGTAGTTTACGAATATTGGTTTCATTTAAACAACTAGACTGTCGTTCAGTAATTCTCCAAAATTATCTATTAAGTAAAATGTATATAATAAACGACGTACAAAAACTAGTTTGCAAAGACAGATTTCCATTTAGACATAGACGACAGCTGCACAGTTTGCTAATAGCACGCAGGCAAAAGTGAAATTTCGGATGGCATTTATGACGGGGAAAACCCCTTAGCCCCTGCTGCGTCGCAGGGAAAAGATCAATATAAGTAGCGATCAGGTCAAACTCTATTTAAGTGGGTAAGTGTTGTACGAAATGACCTGAGTCCAACCATAAACAACCCAAGCTGTCTTCGTGAAAAATTACATTGTGATTGATATTGCTCTCCAAAAGTACGTGAATATATAGATAGCAGTAAAACTTAAATCCAACTTTTCACCGCTCTCTCACCTCATCCTCTGCTTCAGGCAGGCTCATGGTTTTCCCAATGATCACGTCGTCGCCCGAAACTCTTATCCCCGGTGAAATAATACCATCATTGTCCAGTTTGTCGTAAATTGCATTTCGCATACCCTGGCAGCTCTGCCGATTCGGCTTCTCGAATTGCTCTTCATGATCACCAGGTCGCTTCGTCTCTGCGTCCTTGTACGAACGATAGAATACCGAGCGAAAGAATCCCCGTTCGACGGCGCTTGTGTTCAAGATGACGCTATCCTCCTGATTGTAGCCTGTGTAGCAGAGGATAGCGACGATGCTGTTGATACCAGCCGGTAACTCGCGAAAGCGCAGATACTCCATCGAGCGCGTCGTCACCAGGGGTTTGTGTGGATAGTAAAGCACGTGAGCCAACGTGTCCATGCGCACGTGGAAGTTCGTTATGTAGACACCCATTGCTTGTTTCCCCATGGCGCTCTAGAAGAATCGAGAAATTTTTTTTTATACATTTTTGTAATAGAGACGGAAAGTATAGAAGCTGTTAGAAATGTACGTGTAAAAACCCAGAGGTTCACAAATTTAATTAAATATAATAATGTAAATAAGAAAATAATTCATCGGAATTATTTTTTCATTTTTTTTAATAATACGATAATTTAATAAAAAGGATTACAGGTTTACAATCACTTAAAAAATAAATAAATTTTATATATAATATTTAATTATTATTTCTGTGACTCCGAGGCATAACGCAATTTTTTTGAAAATCGGGAAAACCTTCGATTTTGTATCTTTAAATGGGTCTTTTGCATTGAAAACTGTTAGTAGTAGCTAAAATATTGCCCTAAAGTTACGATTTGCGGAAAACGTAACAACATAAGTTCATTTTTCAAATTTAGTGCGCGGCATAACAACATAAGTCCAGCACTGATTTATTTTATCCAACCAAATTGAATATAAAAATTATTTTATATGAAATATATACAATAACTAGATAAAATTTATAATTTTATAAACGTTAAGTGCATAAACGCGAGAATTTTAATAGTTAGTTCATAATACCTGTTCTTTTACGAAATAAAAAAATGCTTTTTAATTTATCGTGAATTCAAGTTGTATTCAAGTTGTATTATTTTTAACATCGTTGATTAATTGATAATTTTGATCCGAATTCATAATTAAATTAACGAAAATGATCGAAAAATAAAGAAAACAGAACTATTAGATAACTCCAAGTTCCCGGCATAACGATATACTTTTTCGAGTTTTCACGGAGAAGAAAACACATAAACTGGTCATACCACCGTGTAAATATTTGTTTTAAATGTGTTAATTGATTACTACAGTATCGCGCCCTATCTCGTTTATTCCGATCTTACGAATAAGAATAAAACATTGAAACCCATTTTTCTTAGAAACACAAAAAGTGGTCTTATGTCGTTATGCCTCGAAGCCACATATTTAATTAGTCCATTCCTGAACTTTTTTTATTTAATTATTTTATTTGAGTAAATTTAAGTTTGTAAAACTCGCTTATAATATATAAAAATTATTACCAAAATTTTTTAAAAGATTTTATTAATATCTTCAATAGCATTCTTATTTTAGATAAATTACGTTTCTACTTGCACCCCCTGAATGTACGATTTATTTAATTGTAAACAACGTGATATAGTAATTGATTTAATATTTTATAGTAGCGTAAATGAATATTCAACAATCAAATTATGTACCTGATAAGTATTCCTAGGACTTTGATTATGATCAGGAAATGGAATGATTGAAGCACAGATACCTAAGATCATAGCCGGATGAATCTCGCAATGTGTGTAAGTCGTACAATATGCGTATTCCTTCTCTTGTCTTAAGTCTTCGGGCGACATGGCAATCATCACAGTTTCTTCTTCTAGCGTATCAATGTACTCTACTACCCCACTACTAACGAGTTCCTGCCATCTGACAAACAATAAATTGATGCACACAAATGAGATTCGAATTTGTTTATCTTCATAAATCACTTATAATACTCACCCATCGTTATTGTAATCTCTTTCTTTCAGCATATCAATATGCCTTTTCTTAAGCAACAGCAACTGATTTTCTACAATTAACAATGGTCTACTGATTCTTCCAGCATCTGTGTATATCCTAATCTCTCTGTCCCTGATATCTCTGACCATCGATACTTCGGAAACAATGATATCCATTTGTCTTCTCAATTTCCTATTTTCGAAAACAAACACAGAATTATTCCTATCTTAATAATTATAAAAGAATGACGTTTTCCGATCTTGTTATCAATAAAAATTCATAGATTATTTATTTGTTTAAAAAAAAATAAAACTTTAGAATACGATGACTTTAATAGTTTAAAAACCCATACCTCAACGTAGCCATAAGCTGATCGGGATCACGGTGTATTCCCACCCAGCATCCGTTGACGAAGATCTTAGTGGCATCGGCAATTGCACTAGGCGCAATTTCCTCTAGGTTCTCCATCGACCATTCCTCAAGAAACTCGAGAATCGGCGAAGGCTGTGAACCAACGCTGATGTAGGCCATAAGGGCGAGGTTCTTTACAAGGCCCACCGCCTGACCCTCAGGTGTTTCCGCTGGGCAAAGCATACCCCACAGAGTATTATGTAACTGCCGGGGCCTGGCGAGCTTACCATCACGGCCAATTGGCGAATTCACGCGACGCAAATGCGATAGCGTCGAAGCGAACGTGAGCCTATTGGACATCGATTAACGATTCGTCATTGTTAGCTAATCGATAATTTTAACGAAAATGGTAATTATTAATCTACCTGTTCAGTACTTGAGATACTCCGGCTCTAGCTTGATGGGCCTTCTTTTGGTCGCCCCAGTTTCCCGTCGCCAATGAATATCGTAAGCCATCGGTTATGATCTTGGTTTTAATTGCGAGCTCGAGATTGAAATCCTTCCCTCGATCTATAAACTTTTGAGCGTACAATCGTACCTCTTTCATCAAGTTTTTAAAAAGTCCTCGAAACAGAAACGCTAGTAGAGGTCCAGCTAAATCCAGACGTTTGTTACCGTAATGATCACGATCATCTAAAATGATTAAATGATATTATTTTATTGTACACTTAAATTATTTTATGTAAAAATAGAGTTACAATTTCTATAACTATAATAATGTATGCAATAAATGAAAAATCAACTACCATTCGTTTCTTACCTAATTCTCGCCGACCAAGCGAGGCTGAGAGTAGCCTGTGTACCATGTAACCAAGGAAGTACGCTTTCTTCGTCTCGCAGAAATCGCTGATGCCAACGTGAGGCAACGTTTCTTTCTGCAGAATCTCTCGGGCGTACTTGATTCGCCGCTCTTTTGTCACACCAGGACGCGCGCCTCTGCTACCGATGAAATTCAGTGCGACGTTCTGTTCCTGAATAACGAAAGCCTCGTCAAGTGAGGGCTTGACCATCTCCATCATCTCTGGATCGTCAAAGTCGTAGATCACGTGCTCGAGAATGTCGCGGTCTGCAACGAAGCCTAGAGCACGGAACACGATCATGATGGGGATCTCCTGGCGGATGTAGGGTAAGATTGCGATTATGCGCTGGCCAATCGCCGATTTCTTGATTGCCTGTAAATTTATTTGAAATAATGTTCACTCGGTCTTTGGTTTTGGAGAGTTTCGATGATTACGTATATAAAAAAAAGAATGATTTTTTTTCTATAGGATTTTATGAGATAGGTGAAACGTATGAAAAATGGTAAAGAAGCTAGTATTTTTTTGCTAGAGTTATATGATTAAAAGTTGAGATGTTTTTATACTTTATAATAAGCAGTAACATTATATATAACATTAAAAAAAACGTTATTTTACGCTTTTTTTATCGATATTTCTAATGAGTGCTATCGTTACAAATTATTTGAAATCAAATTTTGATTAATACTCTGACTAGATTATATATAGTTATATTGCGTACTTATAAATATTTTTAATAACGGATAATAAATAGTTAATTTAATTTAGCTTATTGGTTATTTAGTAAACAAGCTTTCGTATATTTTAATAAACGTGATAAAACAATAGTCTATAATTTATCGACATGCGAATGATCAAGTTATACAACTCACAGTATTACTCTTCGACATCATATTGATCCACAATGTTGACACAGGCCGCGAGCTATGCTCCAAACAGGATCGGATTTCGGCTTTGTACGCGTACTTGCTGTCTTTCATACCGAACACGTAGACGGTATTGGTTGCCATTTTTTCTTGGGCAATTAACACCTGCCAACAACATTTACGCTGGCGTTAATTTCCTGTCGAAGGTTATATCCCGAAGCTTTATAGAAGATACGTTAATAACGAAAACCTTTTCCGATCCATTAATAATGAAGTATCCACCGGGATCCAGTGGGCATTCGTTTAGCTCTGTCAAATCGCGATCTGATAAGCCGGACAGCAGACAGTATTTCGACCTCAACATTATTGGGATCTTGCCAATGAACGTCTTTTGATGCTGCGTTTCTGCAACGAAAATAAAAGCAAAATATTTTCCCCCTTGCGAGTGTAAAAATGTTCGTATTTCAATAATTTGGAAAATTTATATTTTTTCCGTTAGAATAAAAATACAGTCTCTATTTTGTTTATTGTACTACAGACAAGCTATGTTTAGCACATAGTGTTCCAACAGGTTACTTTTCCATTTGACTAAAACTAACTTTGTCATATTTTTCAATTAAAAAATTTTGTAATGTAAACATTTGCAAAACATTTACATATTTTTGTACCACTCGTGATAAAATAAAGTTAAAATGATAAATATCAACATATTTAATACATTAGTAGGTAATTAATTATTGTTGAACGATAAAAGTTAACTCTGTTATATAAGTATAATTTGTCTATTTCATATGCCATAGGAAGAATCCTCAAAATTCCGTCCTCTCAACCTTTCTTCAGAAAACGTTACTTAGACACACATACACACACCTGTAGGCTCTTCACCTTCCTTCATTACGGTCTTAGTGATATCTACATAGAGCGGCGCGGAATAAGTGAGGTTCCTGAGCCTCGCCTCGTTGGGCATCATGGGCGACGGTGCACCATCCTTCTCCCAATGCGTCGGTTTCGACAGGTAAATCTGTTCAAATTTGACGAGGTGACGTACTGGCACTTCGATGTCACCGCTACGATGTTGAGCTTCGGCTTGCAACTCGATACGCGGTGATTCCTCGACGATACGCTGCACCGACATCTCGATGAATTCATCGAAACTGTCGAGCTGTTGGCGCACCAATCCTTTTTCGTCGAAATATGCGTTTATCACGATCCAGCAAGCCTCCTGCCATAGTTTCGATGATATTTCCTCTGAGTCTTCCTCCTCTGGGTATTGCTCTGAAAAATAGTGGGATTTGTGGGAATAATGATATAGTTATTTTGACAAAATAGAAAGGGGTTACTTAAGTGAAGAAAAATAGAGTTTCGTTGAATATTTTGAAATATTATGGTATCGCGTGTCGTTAATATCTTTAAGTTTTACATAAATAATTAACTTTAATTTATTAAGTCAATGAGAATTCATGATCAGGCTTTGATTTTTGCCTTTGAGTTAAATTAATGTGCTTGTTTACATTTCAAGTGTGGGTAGTAAAATTTTCATATACTTATTACGAAAATAAAATTTTAAAATAGATAACAAGAGCAATACGATTTTCATTTATTTTCTTGACTAAAAGAATTTAGTTTTAGAATTGTAGTTATATATATATACATTATTTTGTTTTAAGATCGGTGAATATTGACTGCAAAAACAATGGAAAAATGCATGATAAAATTTTATAAACAGACAATACATCTTGTATTAAAATATTCTACAAGATTTTCCTTAAGTTTTGAATTGCTACAAAAATAATTTTCAAAAATTTAATTTCACATTGATGGCAACGACAGCGTTAAAATATTATTTATAGAAAACAAGTGACAGTAAGCGCAACAAATACACCTAAAACATCATTTATTTCGGAATAATCTGAAATTGCTTTCATCTTATTTCACAAAAAAATACACACACAAAGATACACTCATTAATATGTAACCTTCGCACTCAAGACAAAATTCAATTTAGATATCTGGGTTAAGTCGGAATACACCTAAGCGCTTCGCTCTCTCTCACGCGCGCGCTTGACAGTGACATTCAAAAATAGCACGGCCGGTTACCTTCGTCAAGGGCGTACATGTTCTCCGCTGCTATTCACTTTCGTATACCCGGGGTACAATTTATGATTAAAATGCAATTTTCACAGATTCGTAAATTAACAACAACACCGTTAACTTGCGACGAGACGCGAGGTGTCTCGATCGGCCGCTACACTTGTGTCGCGATTTTTGCGCTGATGATTTACGTTGCCGAAGAGCGAGCGCGCGCACCAACCGAGCTTTTCTTTTTTATATATACATCTGTTATTCGCGCTCTGACGGGATGCGCGGCGATAGGTGCGCGTATGGATGTGCTTTAACTGGCGCGCGTTGGTGAGCGGGGAAATTTGAATGTGACGTTTGAGAAATGTTAGCTGGTAAAGCTTACAAGATGAGAAAAAAATCTTGAACGCGAAATGAGGATTACAGATCCTAATACAGAATATATATAATTCATTATATTATTAGAATAATACAGATTTTATTAGAAAATAATGTATTTGTAATTTATTTAATACACATTAAAACGGGATACTGTAATTTAAAAAATACGTTATAAACTACTATCTATTATCGTATTACTAGTTGTGTAGGGATTGGAAAAAAGTTTAGAAAAAATATTACTTTCTAATTTTTCATAATTATTGCTCAAAATTATTTTCTGGTCTTTCTTAGCAATTGTATAACTGTAGACATTGTATTAAAGCACTTTCGTATAAATTTAGTATCTTATAATCATATTTATTACCAGTACAATGTGTGCTTCATTCATTATTTCAACGTATAAGATATCGATTATTCTATAGATGCATACACGTTATGCAACCACTGTAAAAAAAAGAAGAAAAATAACAGTTCATTCTATTCTGAAGGATTTCAATTATTCAAAAATAACAGAATGCGAGCGCTACCGCTAATGTCACGTAAGAAATAATTATCACATACAGAACCTGAATCAGCTCGTCGTTTCTTTATATGTATTTATGTATAGTCAATAATCGTTTCTATATATATATATATATATATATATATATATAGATATACATTATGTATACAAAATTCGTAATATGAATCTGAGTGCTGCGAGGCTCGTATAGAGGCGCTGTTGTCGCAGAATGTGTGATGCAACTATATAGTCACAGCTGCGATAAGCAGTTTCTTGTATCTCGTTGTTGACATTCCATAGTTTGGAAATTGCGGAGGCTTTATTTTATAATTTTTCTTAATATAGGTACAGGTAATTTTCTTTCGTTTGACATTTTTTGCATATATTTTTAGGATTAACATTAACATATATACTAAAAATTCCATTACATATTGTAATTCTAATTGTAATACTTTGAACAGATTTCCATTTATTATCAGTTTTAATTGTATCATGGCTACCGACGCCGCATCACTCTTTAAATCTTCCGAAGTGGTACCTGATGTTATAACTTCGGCACCTAAAGATTTACTTTCAGTAAGTGATGGTTTATTAATTTACCTAATATCTTACAATTTCAATGTAATAAGATATTGAAAACGTTCATAGTGAACAAATAACAATACAGTACAATTTCAAAAGATAATTACCATTTTAATGAGACTTATTCATTAAATTGAATGAACTACAAAACTGACAAATATGTATTTTATTAAATTAATTTTGAATCTTCGTAACCTAAAATAAACGCTGAAAGTTATTTTTTATAAAAATTTGATATTTAATAATATATTACAGGTCACATACGAGGGCCAAAAAGTGGAATTCAGTAAAGAATTCACACCTACGCAGGTAAAAGATGCTCCGGTTGTCACGTGGGAGTCCGATCCCTCAAAATTTTATACACTCTGCATGACTGGTAAGAAAATGTTAAATTCAATATACTCTATTTCCTTATATAATTTGTTATTTTATTTTTCCATTTCTCAAATAATATCATTCTAATTTCGCAAATTGGTACTCTTCAGTGCCTTCAATAAATTCCAATCAAAATATACAAAAAAAAAATAAACTCTCCTCTTCCTTATCGTGCAGATCCAGACGCAACGAGCCGTCAGGAGCCAAAACTCCGCGAAGTCCTACACTGGCTGGTCGTTAACATACCAGGCTCAGACCTCGCCAGCGGCCAGGTGCTCGCCGAATATCGAGGCTCTGGGCCGCCTCAGGGTACTGGCCTCCATCGCTATTGTTTCCTGTTGTATCTGCAACCTAGTGGTCGAATTAGCTTCGACGAGAAACCCATTGGCAAATTCACGCGTACTGGCAGGCCGCACTTCTCCATTCGTCGCTTCGCCGATAAGTATGGTCTCGGCACGCCCGTCGCCGGTAACATGTACCAAGCGCAGTACGACGACTATGTACCCAAGCTGCACGCAGAATACGTCGATTGAGGTGTGATCTATATATAGTGAGACAATTTTGTTGTTGTTGAGAATGAAGGGAAGTTGAAGATTGTTGTTGTGCGATTGTGCGATGGTACAAAACGAATGTTTTGTATTTTAATGTAAGATATTTGGAAGTGAGATTAAAACATTTTAATGCGTGTTTTTGTACAAGTTATAACTGGAATATTATATATTTAAGAATTTGGTAGACGGGATAACATAGAATTGTAAGATAACAATAAATTATAAAAATTATTAAAATTTAATTTTTTATTTTATCTACATTCGAAATCTTTTGTTTACTGATGAAATTTATATTTTTGTTATCTTGATGATGTATGTAAATATGTTTCAAAATGAAATGCCACTATAATTAATGCTACCTACAATTAATTATTCAATACAAAGAAACTATGATGCTTCGTAATTATTGGAACATTTATTTACAACCGCTTAAAAAATTGAAAATATTTTATTTTTGAAACACATTGATTCACTCGTAATTAGATTTTAATAATATAAAAAATGTAGAATCAGCATCAGTCTTTAAAATACCATCTAAAACCAAAAGCTTTGTAACAAGTATGTCTATTAAAAGAAATAAGCAAATTCTGAAAACAGTATAGAACTCATACTGATGCTCACCAACTAAAGGATCGCGACATCGCGCGAATCGCACGCAATACGCCACTGAGCGCAGTTTCCTCTCGGACACGACAGAGTGCGGTAGTCAGACCTACGCGTCTATACGGTAATTGCGGCTTCAGACGTAATAATCTGTTATCCTATAAAATACCTGTGGATGAAATTTATTAATAATATTTTATTTTTGCGACATCTTTGGGAGACGATAAGAAACAACAAAGAAATTATAAGGTATGAACAATATTTGAAAAATATAAGACTATAACTATAATTCAAACTGATGTTTGAAAATATTGACAAAACAGAAAATTAAAAAATATAAATATTTTAGTTGCAATTTATTTACAACCCATAATGAAATATCGATTTCCATGGTAAAGCATTATCAGTCATCGTAATGGACATCATATTAATATACTTTTTTTTACAATAGGATGTGTATTTTTAAAATATACTTTCCATGTCGTGATATTATATGTATTATTCGATTTTTACTTACATCGCTTCATTCCATTTTTACATCTCAATGTATATTTTATCAACTTTGTAACCATTTAGTAATGCAAAAATACATAATAATTCGAGCTAAAATAAATACGACATATGAGCCCTTTCTTAATAAATCGTATTCTGTTTCAAACTAACATAAACAATTTCTTTTACTACCTATACAATTAATTTATTAGTCGAATTGTGATATAAGTAACAAAATTTCAGAAAAATTTACACATTATTTATACCATCTTCATAACTATAGACTCGTTACTTAAAAACGAATTATTGCAATGCAGCCCCGCGTTAACTTTCCTGAAGTTTTCACTAAAACTATACATGAAAAAATTGATTTTCTATTATTGCAGTGCTAGTTAGTATACCGCTACTAATAACTAATGCAAGTGTACAAATCGATATTTACAAAAATCAATTTTCGTTATTTTGAATAATTAATCTCCACAAGCAAAACTGTAAAATAGTATTGTATTTGAAAGTTATTTTAATAAAGATTGGCCATTCATATTAAGCTTTCTTAAGAAATTGATTTTAATATCAACTCATTTACATATAATAAGTATTTTTAGAAGCATACCTGAAACATACATGTAAATAATAAAATGTTCACAAATAAATTTGAAGTTATATTATTATTATCATTATAAATAAACAGAAAAATATACTAATTTGGGATAGGTTTTCAAATCGCAAGAGTGAAAAAAAGAAATAAAAAATTTCGATACAACATTCTATAATATGTAATGTATACATATAAAAATATTATACCATTACTCCTTACGAAGATTAGCACATTTAAAATGATCGGCGTTACTAATGAAACTATTTTATTTTAATTTCAGTTAAATTAGTGTCAAACAAACCCTTTAAGAGCCATGATATATTTTTATTTCTTGAAAAACATTTTATAAAAGTCATGAGAAATTGCAACCATAAAAACAAAACTACTATCTACCTGTAAAATAATACAAATTTAGTATATATATATTGATCAAATGATACTTATCTTTCACTATTTACACAAAATTTTCAATATATTACACAAATCTAAGACTAAAATTCATATCATATCTACGATTTTTTTTGTCTAACAAAGTCTTAAGAAATAAAATAAAATACTGTTTTTACAGAAGAACTTACAGATTACGTATTCCTTATTCAAAATTTTTTGCTTATTATTTAAAAACGTGATGGAAATTTTTTTTTACTGAATATTTTGTATTTTTCCTTACTAAGGATCTGCGGGAAATGTTGCAGTTATTTTAATTTTATAATAATTAAATCTGTCTTTGACATTTTTCTTTTTATTTCTAGCATCAAAAGAAAAACAGTTGAAGAAAAATATGTTCAATTCTTTGATCAATTGGAACGAACATCCCGTCCCACATGAAAACGTAAATCGGTTGGTTCTTAAATCATTTGAAAATGAAGTAAAATCAAGAAACCAATCCCAGAAATTCAATATTTCAAGCCGAAAAAAAATTCAAACACAAAACTCTATTTTTTCAGAACGTTGTTCTGAACGGCCAGAAGATTATAGCAGAAACAAAAAGGAACATCTATGTGAAAGGGTCGAGGTCGTTGTGAATCCTTTAGTTTCAAGACCCAAATCAGACGCTTTTCACAATTCATCTTCTAAATCAAAAAAATCTTCAAGAACTCAATCTGAAATGGTTACAAATACAAAAATATATTTGCATTCTGAAAATAAATATGATGACATTCTATACGGTAATCGAAGTAAAAACATTTTCTCTATCAAAGTATTCATTCATTGGTACAATTAAAATCCTAGTCATTATGAACAAAAATTAGATACAATTTTTAGTGATTTCACAATTTCCAGGGAGAATCGCATAAAAGAAAACCTAAGCTACGTTTATTTACTGCTGGATCCACGTAAATTCTTTGACACACGAAACATTAAATGGGTGGATTTTATAGCATCTATTTTTTATATTTGCAAAGGGAAAAGCAAAAAGCCATATAAGCATATACAGGAAGCTGAAAAGTATTGGCTTTCTGGTAACCAATGTGCAGAAGCTAAAATCCGAAGAATACATGATATTTGGAGGACGAAGAAACCTGTAATGATCTTGAAAATTTTTGAAAATATCGCTGATGAGGACGCATACACGCGGGAAGCATGTATGATCGATGATGTAGGCAAACATAGACTTTGCAGAAAGGTTTTCGGTTCATACTACGGCACTGCCGCTAGATTGACTGTAAGAGAAAAACGTGAGCTTGGAGCGATTCTGTTAGTGAAGGCGAGACAAGATCTGATGAGGTTCGGCGTTGAGCGCATATATCCGAATGTGTGAAATCTGTCAGGTGTCAAAAAAGATGAAGTGAAGAATAGCAACGAATATGATTATGACTGGCTCTATTTCTGAATTGTATTCAAGTTACAGTGTCATTCGGAATGATTTGTTAACATTTAAATTATTGAAACTTTATTAGCTTTATCTGCGATAATACCTGCGAGTCTAGTATTTTTTATACAAATTATATCAAAAGTCTTTCACTGTTACCGACCGAGTAACTATGCCGTTCTTAAATAATTCTAAAAAAATGTTCCAAATCGATATTTTAAATCATCTATTTTTGTAATTTGTTTATTTCATTTAAATACACACACAAATACAAACATACACACACGCGCGAGTTATATCATCGTGTATTCTGCGACTCGATCCAAGGGGGCGAGGGTAACTCACACACGATAATATAACATTCAAATGAGAGATTTCGTTAATTAAATCTTATACAATAAAATAATATGACATTATTAATAAAAGAGATTTGTTTCTTGGATGTCTTGACGGAATGGAACCCCGAGAAAGACTGATACATTATCATTGCGACGAAGGTACCGGGGTTTATATATATTTGAAGTCAGATTATAATATGAATCCTTTGTTCACAGGACTTATTATTAGTTTATGATGGCTCCGGCTCTTGCGCATAGGTGTGAATCGATATCGATCCCATTCTGGGACGCTGTAAGGGGCTAAGTCCTCTTCATTGGCTGGCTGTTGTGTAGTTTAGATTTCAACTTATATTTGTATACTATATAAATGAACCCAACAAATATTGGTAATAGTGATATCACAATCGAAATAAGAGATATATGGAAATAAATTCTGCGTAATAATGATGATCGTTTCTAAGACTAAAAGTCCGCTGATGATCCTCGATATCAATATGTGAAATTTGCGGTTGTTTCATATCTCCAAGGCTATTATTAATTTTGTATAGCCTTTCATAAATATATTTTTACTCTGGATAATGTGTATTTCTTGGGATAGTTATTTATTTTCTTCATATCCCTGGTAGAAAATAACCCAACTAAAATGGATTAACTGCAACGGTTGGTCAAATTTTTGGGCCAACGAATAACAAAAGTATTGACCAACGGTTAGCCAACGGTTGGTG
>JAWWEQ010000055.1:24554294-24580564 GCA_035583055.1 Torymus tubicola
ATCTATATCTCTCTCTCTCTCTCTCTCTCTCTCTCTCTCTCTCTCTCTCTCTCTCTCTCTCTCTCTCTCTCTCTCTCCAGTATACATCAGCAAAACTGCAACCTACTCTCTTCTAGCTCTCATATATACTCGGAACCATATATTCCGCTCTGAAAATATCTCCGCGACTTCGCTCCTCACCAGCATCTCTTCCCCAACTCCTTCCAACGTCGTTTTCCGAAATGCCGCGACCGACCGCTCGCCTCTATTTCGGTGGGCGCAGCTCGCGCTCTAAATATGGTCAGTGGAATAATTCTCGCGGGGCTGCGGTTCTCCTCTTCTCTCTCTCTCTCTCTCTCTCTCTCTCTCTCTCTCTCTCTCTCTCTCTCTCTCTCTCTCTCTTCTAGACCACTGTAACCCCATGTACTGAACGTTTTCAAACTATTTCTCTCGCTCGTTCGTTCCCCCATCTCCGGTTTCTCGAAACTCCGGGAATCCCCTCTTTTTCGTGAAGGGGTGAAGAAGGAGGAGGAGGATGGAAATTTGGTGGGGAGGAAAGCGTGGGAGAGCCGCGGGGTCCGAGGCATTTAGACAAGTTGTGCTCTATCAGCTCGGCAGTTGGTTCTTGGTGGCCATCTCGTCGTTGTCTTCCTTTTCACGTGAACACAGCTAACTACAGGCCGTAGACATGGTAATAAGCGCGAATATTTGTAAAAAGAACGAGCGGAAGCTTTATCAATCACTTTTTTCTCTCTCTATCTCTATCCTTGCTTTTTTTGTTCTCTTACTCTTTACCATTTATTTTTTTGGCTTTTAATTGCACTGGGGAAGCAAATTTTTGGAGATGTTTGTCGCAAACTGTTGGATTCAAACGTAACGAAATGTTGTTTGAAATTTGTACCTTAACGTAATTGAAAACTTTTAGACTTTTGTACTTGTTAATAGATCGATACAAAATTTTGTTTCCCAGTGTTTATAATTCGTTATCTTCTACTGCTGCTGGATAAGTCTGGCATTAACAATGGAAACGACGTCTAACAGCGTCAGAATGAAACTCAACAAATGTGCTTGAAAGCGCCGAGTGTGACGTGACGATTGTGCATGTGTGATACGAAAGGCAGAGACAAAAAAAGGACGAAGTGAAGTGGTAGCTGAACGAAAATAGTGAACGCGAAGTGCTGTCGCGAGTGTAATCGATGGGGTTTCCTTAAAAGACAGAAAAAAAAGATTTAACATTTTGAGAAGCTCTTTTCTCTCATAAAAGAAAAAAAGAATCTCGATAGATGTATAAATACAAATGAAATCTATCTTTCCATTTAGAGTATTAAAGGATCAATAAATAGCTATGAATTCGAGTAGAATAAGAATCGGTAGTAAGTTTCCTTAAATGTCTTACCGTACCTGGTATTGATCTACTTGCGCGCCTGTCAAACATAATGAATCCTGGTAGAAACTTTTCGCGATTCTCTGAATATTTGAAAGATCTAATGTGATGCATTTTGTTATAAGTGTTGTCAACTTGACTTTTTTTTTAAATATTACTATATAAGATTTCTGATATACTGATAGACCCTATGGTTAAAATTAATGTTCAAAGTTGTCAAGAAAATTTTAAGCTAACTTGGTCTAAAAATCCAGGCGTAAATTTAAAAAGTATCTTTAATTTTCCGTTAATAAAATTCTATTTTGTGTAGTAAATGATTATTTAGATTTCATTTGTATTTTTCAAACAAAAATTAGTTTATAGAGTTTTATGAAACTATTGGAAGATATGATTATATTTTTTAAGTTACTAATAAGCTTTTAAACACTGTTTTGTACTGATTATTTTCACTTTTACACTACTTGCTCTCTGACAGTGGTAAGAGAAAACTGATGTAAACAAATGATGAAATCGATTGATTCTTTAGTAAATATCCATTTATTGCGGGGTAGAAATTTTATTTTATTCCTTCAATAGTGGAATACATACTAAAGGATTAGACGATTTTCTTATTTATCCGCATACGTGAACAATTTGTTGTGCATTGAAATTAACCTTGCCATTGTTGATAATCTTAATAATACGAAATTAAAAATCTTCGATCATTTAGTATTGATTATATTAAATATCAAATTTTTAAAATATAATAGGAAAAAGTGAACTAGTTAGCAGTTTTCAATTTTACAAGTATTTTTAATATCATCACTTATTAATGCTATTCTGGTGATTGAACTAAATTATAAACTATATGAAAAAATTTCAGTTTAAACCAGAATGTTGCACACAGAAGAAAAGCTTATTTTATTAATCGACAGTATAGCTTTACATGTAGCAATTTGAAGTAAAATAACTTGACTCCATATAATCCTCGTCGTAAACAAGTTCTTGAACAAACCAGAAAAATATTCATTTTGGAAAAAAATTCAGCAAGAAAATAGAAATCCTTCGAACGCTTTAATCTGTAAAATAATTCATAGAGCTCTGTGAAAAATTATTGAACATGTCTTCTTGCTTTTTCAATTTGGATGAATTCCAATAATTCCTCATATATTTCTTCACAAAATGCCTACTGTGAAAGAATCTTCAACATTTTTACATAAAATACTGCTTCCTATAAATTACAAGATTTTCGTAAGATATGTTACTCGACAATTTCATCTTTCATCTCACAACGTTCCTCTCGAAAATAAACTAATTCACAAACCGAGCAATTTATTTTCGGATGATACCTATAACGTCTGGACGAAATAAACTTGGCGTTCACGTAATAATCGCACTTATTGAGGAATTTCTCGCGCTATACGATTTGCGTAGTTTGGCAGTTGGCCACATCGCGAACGCCTCGACGATTTTCTTGGCGCCTCGCGTGTACGTCGGATTATCCGGCGTAATGGTAACGTTATGACATTCCATGGAACCGATGAGGGAAATATTAAGTTTATGAATTAAGAACTTCCATTGAATTAGTTGAATAATTATGGGTAACCTTTTTTGTACTTTTTTTTTATTTTTCATATAAAATCTTGCTCACGAGGAGCAGTTTTAACTTAACTTCTGAAATTATTTTTGAACTATAAATAATTATTTTCCCCCTTTTTTACTACAAATCATTTATATTATTTAATATTTAGATAAATTGTCTACGACATAATAAAGATATTTAAAAGAAAATATATCTCATCGCCTAAAAACAAAAGTTCTATATATGAAATAGAACTAGTTAAATTTCTTAACACTGTTCAGTCCGACAGTTCTAGATGATTCTCTTTATTTTTAAATATTGTTGTTTGTCTAGCAACTGCGGGGAAGGCTATTTTCGATACAGCAGAAATTAAAAACACATTTCTACTATAGACCTTACGCAACGAAATGGTTTATTATTAGCGACGAATATACATATATATATATATAGGAAGTTTATATACCTGAAAGCTTATGGCAATAATTTTAACTGACACTAAAAAATTTTCTCGTTTACCAGTATTATTCAATATACCTCGTATTTAGATATACGAACGCGGTCGGTCTAAATGCGGAACCGTAACACGCGATCTCTCTGCGCCGTTCTAAAAGCACTTCATTAAGATCGCACTGAGCTTGCGCCATAAAGCTTTACGATTCGGTGGACATTTAAACCTAAAATTACATACGTGTACAGATTTCTATATAGGAAAATACTGATTGGAACTTGTTTAGAAAAATTTTAAATGTACAAATCTTATTATGATTTTTTGTTTTAAACATTTTCGCATTAACTTAATAACGCGAATGTTCGTGTATTTATATCATAAAGCTTATAATAACTTTAATTCGTAAGAATGTTAGCAAAAAATCTCGAAATAGTTTTATTCGTTTCAAAATTTTTGGTCGATTATTTTCAACCCAAACGCAATTATATAACTATAAAAATTTATATAGAAAATGATTTTTCGATAATTTAAGTCATATATACTGCAACCAGAAAATATGTCACATATCACATATACAACAAAATAACGCTAAAAATAAAAATAACAACCAACGACCATTGCAGTCCACCCCAAATAAGCTGAAAGTCAATGAAAATTCTCCACCCCAGTTAAATATTTTTAAAAACGAGCCGAAACCTATACACGAAAAAGGCATCGCTTGTGTACCCGGGTATCGTCACGTATATACACTTGCACGGTATAGTTATAGCTTACTGCCTGAAATACAATTGCGTAACGTGCTGACACTAAAGCAGCAGCAGCAGCAGTGGTAACTCGAGAAGCTGCTTCTACGGCTCCCTAATAATAGCACCTATATATATATACATACGCAGGGAGAAAACAGAGAACCGCGCCGACAGACCGTTTTCTACTTCTTCTTCTTCTTCTTCCCTAACACGCGCGCGCACGGGTTATACTCTATTTTTCGACTCTCTCACGCCCTCTCTTATTCTTTTTTTTTGAGATATATATGCTCGAATTCTGGAGAAGGCTTTTTTTACGAGACAGGGTGGTTGAGATGTTGATGGAATATCTGCGTATGTATACGGATTGGTGATGGATTGTGGTTGCAGTTGTGTTACTGCTACGACTGCGACTGATGGAAATTGGTTTTGAGAGAGGATATAGATGTTGATTAAGAGAAACGTTATATGATGATGATGTAGGAATCGATTGGATTGATGTGGCATTTTATATGATTAACGAATGGTTATGGTTATGTGTAACCAAATTATTTTATATAGTAGTAATTCGGGTGATTTGAAAATAGATGGTTTATACAATGAGAGAAGGATTTATTTATAGTTAATATAATTAGTAACAGTTAATACAATATAGTTGATTTTGGGGAAATAAGGAAATTGACTGAAATTCCAAAATATTACTATTAAGATGCGTGTATGATATACCGATCCCTTTTTTCTAATAAAAAAAAATGATATAGAATATTGACGATAAAGTAATATCAAATAAATCGATATGAACGAGAGACCTATAATGTTTGAGTAATTATTTAATTTTTATTTTAAAATTATTTTTACATCTAATGCTAAGTTTTATATGTTATATTACCTAGTTTTAACAAACTCGTTCGGCAATTAAAATTAGATCTATTTGCATGATTTACAACAACAGTAAAAGAAATCTCATAAATCTTCTTTAAAGTGAAAATTTTCGATGAAAGCAAACCTGATTACCATAAAAAAAATATAAATGAATGTCTTAATCATTAACACATTTAATTAACCCTTTACTCGCTCTTTCTTCTCAACCTCAACACTGCAAACAACCCGATACTTATCTTCCTTCGCTTCTTAAAGATTGATAAAGCAGCGCCACTTTTACAAAAAAAAAATATAGTACAAAACTAACGATACCCTCTTTAACCACTTCAACAGGCAGACAAGGAAAAGAAGAAGAAGCCCAAGAAGAAGGAGGAAGCGCCCGCCGAGGAGGCAGCAAGCCCGAAATCCGAGACCCCCAAGTCACCCTCGGATTCCGCCAGGGCCAGCCGTGGCAGCCGTAAGGCTAAGCGCACTGGTTCCAGCGTGTTCTCCATGTTCACGCAGAAACAGTTGGCAGAATTCAAAGAGGTGCGCCGTGTTTGACGATGATACAAAAAAAAAAAAACAGTTGCAAAGAATGATGTTGTAATGCTTTGATTCGCATGATTAGAATTGAGAGTTTTATGCAAGTTTAGGGTATTTATAGGGTTATATATATATTTAGAAGATCCAATGTTGTTGATTTATAAAGTAATTAATGCATTGAAATATTAAGTTATCGTAGCACCGGTATAGTACAACTTACTGCAAGCATGTTATGTACAGGATCATAGGGATTATTGTAGCAATTTTTACTCATGAATAAGTAATATCTTTTAAATTCCTGAACAATAATATTGGGATGAATTGTAAATCCATATGTAAGGTGATAGGCATTTTTGGCTCTGAGATCTATTCATTCGAGATCCGATTCTTCTATAGCTGAGTTCGAGTAAATATTCTTTCAATTAGCCTTTTAAAAATTTGAATATTTCTGTCTTTCCATTTTACAAAGGATAATTCAAGTACGGAAACTATATTACGGAACTAGAATTTCATGACATCAGATTAACAAGAAAATTTATTTTGAGTGTCAATCAGTTACTATAATATAATTTATCTATAACCATTTCGTCATTAAAATGACGATACTTATATAAATTATACAATTAGCTCAGGATATAATCGACCAGATTTATGTGAATAAGATTTTACTTGTATTGTCTTCAAAAAGATTTTCAGATAACCAGTAGAATTAAAAGCAGTAAAAGTTATAACGTAAGAAAGATCTAGAATTCAAATCAATTTAATTTTAATACAGTTACTTAAACGCAAAGGATAACATCAATTCACGCGTCTACCTAAACAGTACATTATTTATACGTCGCAATAAACTAATATCCGTATATCTTTACAGGCTTTTCAACTAATGGACCACGACAAGGATGGTATCATTAGTAGAAACGATTTAAGACACTGCTTCGACCAGGTCGGTCGTTTGGCCACTGACAAGGAGCTCGACGAGATGCTCGGCGAAGCTTCCGGCCCCATTAATTTCACGCAGCTTCTCCAACTCTTCGCTTCCCGCATGTCCGGTGGCAGTAAGTTGAAATTTTTAATTCTTACCTTTTTTTCAGCGTAATAATTGATGAGATTTTAAATTGTAAAATATGAAAATCAAAATAATATTAGTAAGTGCAAGGGATTAAAATCACGCGATTTCCATTACAGGCGCTGACGATGACGATGTCATCCTCAAGGCCTTCCAAGCCTTTGACAACGGTCAGGGAAAAATCGACGGTGACAGGTAAGCACAAAATCGAAACCTTATAAACATTCATTGTACAATCGAACCAACAAAACAATTGATAAACCTCGACATTACTTGTATTCTTATAGGCTGAGAAAATCACTGATGACCTGGGGTGACAAGTTCACACAGAAGGACATCAACGACGCCTGGGACCTGATGTACATCGACGACAAGGGCTTGATCGATCTTCAATCCCTCACCGACATGCTCCTCGGCAGGGGCGAGGATGAGGAAGAACAGGCGTAAATCTAGCCTGTACGAGATCGATATTACCAACATACCATGGGTCGAATGTGACCAATGCCGAGCGTCATTACGGCTAAAAATCATATAAACTTCATATAACGGCGGATGAACAAAGCCGATGCAAATGGGAGCTACTCTATACGTGTTCCACCCAAAAAAAGAAAAATAATAAAGAAGAAACAGTCACTGCTATTTTATATACGCATACAAGCACATACACACTATTGTTGTTGTAACCATTATTATATATATATACACGTCGATTAATCAATATGTCAAAAGATCAATTAATCTCTGTGTGTAATTTGTTATTTGAAAAAGAAAAAAAAATGGTCAACAGATTAGAGACGGTTAAAATATTTTACAAAATAAAAACGTTATTTATTTAATTATCGATTTGTGGCATGAGTTTTTTCCTTTTTTTTCTCCGAATTTCTCTTCGAATATATCGTAATAAATGACAATAGTAATAACTCAATATACATATATAACTAAAAAAATCATCTTGCCATGCTAAAATCGCAGCAATCCGACATTACAAAAATATACGTCGTCCTCGAGGGTTACCCATATCTGATATAAAAACCACGTGTATACATATTCCATTTGAACCAGCTTATATAGAGAGCCACACATACCCATAAGTGCTATTGGCCATTTGCAAAAATGTATTTCGGAGCTGACAGAATTAGCAGCGGGGCGAGGCGTAGGAACGAGGTCGGCATCGATGAGTATATCTTCTCTCTTTCCCTCTGTGGACTTGGATACCAGCCAGAGGCTCGCGTGCTAATTTCATAATGACGAGAGAGAGAGAGAGAGAGGCATATAGGAGATAATCGACGCCAATGATGTGGGCTTGATGGTACGAGTGGCATCGTTAACGCTGGATGTCTCGGTTAAAATGCATGCGATCAAGTGGTTGGTCAACGCGGGGATGGAATTGTTGTATATAATGGATGATGACGATGAATTTCGTTGATGTACAGGAGATGGATTGTTGATTGCATAGATGGTTGAGCTGTTGATATAGAGCATTGATAGATGTTGTTATGGAGGGGTTTTTTTTATTAATAGGTGAATTGTTTTGGTGATTACTGTAGTTATATGAATTTATTGACAGGGTGTATGATTTTGGTTTAAATAGTTGCATTCTTTCATCAAGATAGTTGAATCTAGCTTGAGAGAAGTAGAAGATGTGACGCTATTGTGATATTAATCAAACTACTTTTTCATCCTCTTTAGAAGATGTCAAATGGAGACCATATACTATATTAGCTATTTTATATACTATCATTGGTACCCAAAAGCATCTCGACTTTAATACATATTTATATTTTTACATGAAATGAAATTAGAAAAATTAATGAGCTGAGGAAAAAAAAATTAATAATTTCATATTTTTTATTGCCATGAATAATAATCACCTAAATCATTGTGATAAATCAACAAATCGTTGCGGTTACGTTGCTCTATATATTCACTAGGAGATGGTCTTCAAATCCCGGACTCATACATTTCTGAACATTTTTAACTTGATTTAAAAAACGTGTCTTCTTAAAACGATAATCATTTGAATCGAGCTTTGATTCTTTTATTTCAAGATTAAATAATAAATTTTTCTAAATTAAATTCAGCGTTAGCCTTCATGCATATTGTGGTGTATTTTCACTGATTAACATTAAACTTTTATAAATTTTAAAGGAATCAATTGCAGTTTGTAATAATATTTTAGACTTACCAATATTTAATGGTTACCGTTTCACAAAATCGTTTTTCCCAAATAAAGCTGAATAAATGTATATCTTCAATATATCTCAATGTTATATCGTCTAATATTGAGCTTTCTTCGTATTTTTAGTTAATAACACTTTTTTAACCAAAGAAAATATTGTTTTTAAAATAGATGTAAAAATTTTCTCTTTTTAACTATAAAAAAATTCTTTTCTAGCGAAGTAAATTAAAAAGTTTATTGGGTCAAGAGACTAATGCTTTGATAAATAGCATATTGCTTTGATGAATAACAAATATAGTATATTGTGCTAAAGGCCGAATTCTCTGATGAATAATTTTTTAGGATATCATTAGTTTGGTTGGAGAAAAATCAATTTAATTTCTATCAAGTCATGGGCAGTTATCTTTTTTTGTATTCGAGTTCAAACGGGCGATTCAAATACCAAAAATCTTTTTTATTAGATAAGATGAATTTTTTTTATAAAGAATGAGGATCTGAGACTTTCGTCTGCTTTTCAATGTCTGGCTCAAACGTTAATTTTTTACACTCAGGAGTTCGATTACAACAAAATTTAATTTTAAGGTATGCTATTGTTGTAATAATTGACTATGGTTGGATTTTATTTATGTAGATGTTGCTTTTTTGCGTATAATTGAAAAAACAATGAATTTTGATAAAGAATATAAGTTTTCAAACACGATTAAATGAAATCATGCATGTCGAAAATCAGGAACAAATCACATCGAAATTTGATTTTATTACGCGTTTCAATTAATTATTCATTCATTCATTTTTTTAAAATAAAACTAGATAGTTTTTAACTACAAATGTATCTTTATGTTAGTTACTAATTACTACAGGATAAGGATTTTAAACAAAATTATGGATTCGTCTCAAAATTTGAGATAAGCTTTAGAATGTAGAACACGAAAGAAAGCTACAATATTAGACCCTATAACGCTAAAAAAAATTTTCTACAGTCATTTCCTTTTATTTCTAAAATAGGACCAAATTAAATGGTTAGCGTTTCAAGAATAAGCTTTTTTTCAAAATTTTTTAAAAATAAAATGTAAACATTACAGATATAGAGTTTGCTTTTAATTTTGGAATTTATTACCACATTTTTTTTTATATTTCCACATAAAAAAAAAAAAAAAAATCTAAAGCTTGAGCCGAACCTATGCTCTGGATTCCTGACCTTCTCCTAAAGTAAATTCATGAATGACCTTGAACTACTACATGAAAATGCTACATTACCCATTTCTAATCAAACTATCATATTATCAAAGTATATGCTTTTAAAGCTCTTGAAAAACCTGTTGCGAAATTTCAAGAAAATCAGTACACGTCTTGTGCAAATACCATCGACGTAACCGTTGCGAGCATCAATGACTGCAGCCAACCGCGACACGCAAAAAAAGGCTCGTCTCTTTTTTTTCTCCTCTCTCGCCCTTTTTCTTTCTTTCTCTTCATCCTTCTCCAACTAATGCTTTTTCCATCCTCTTGTCTTCGTCACACCTAAGCGTCCCTCTCGTATTGCATTTTCCATTTGGCCAGGTAGTGGGGGGTAGAATAGCGGAACGAAAGTTACTTAGGGAAGTTCGCTGCTGCGATTCGGACAGTTGGTTGTTCGTGACCATCTCGATATTATCTTCCTGTTTGCGTTAACAAACTAAGAACAACCGCAGACATGGTAAGTGTGGAGAGAGGCCGAAATCGACGTATACGACGTGATTCGACTGATTTTCGATTCTTGCTTTTGAAATTTTGTCATTTTTAACGAAAAAAACAAAACAAATGTGTTGCTTGTGCCCTTTGATACAATATTGCAAGGTGCGGCGTATAAAAGAATTTTATTGATACATTTTAATGTGGAAACAATAAAGTGCTACTGCGTTCTTTAATGTAAAATTATATAGAATTGAAAACTTTAGATGATTAATTATTTACGAATGAGCATGTGCGAAGCTAATAACGTAAAATCTTTTGAGAAAAGCTCAAATATATTTAAAAGTGAAGTTTAGCATTTAAAGATAAATATACATTAATATATAGGAGTATTCGAAATTTGATCAACATTTGGAATGTTAATAATATTGGAATAAATAAAAAAGGTTTGGTTTCCAAATATAATACAGTCATTGATTTGTTATCACACATAATAAAATTTTTATTTAAAAAAAAAGAATAAAATCCAAAATCTTATAATTAATTATATACCTTATCAGATAAAATCATTCGCATAATCACAAAATTTCAATTCAAATGCGTCAAGGTCGATTCCAGAAACCGTGGTTAATAGTTTCAAGTGACAGTGTACATCGAAGGATTACACTAAAAATCCAGTGAAGTGATGTCAAGGAATGAAAAATTACAAGTGAATAAATGTCAAAGTGCAAATACGTAAACTTAAAGTCCTTGTGGACAAATCAGTGAAACATATAATGAACGTTACATGCGGTACGTGATAAACAGTTACCTAAACGTTGTGTAATTTGTTAAATCTTAAATCATATTGTAAAATTTGTCGATAAAAAAATTATTTATTTTTCACAATTTTTGATGATACGTACAAATTTTAATATTTCAATCTAACTTAAACGACGCAAAGCGAAACTTGAATAGTCATATTCTCACTTTTAAAGTTCCAGGTTGGTTTATAACAAACAAACATATTTAAAGTATGTAGGCCAAATGTAACTACAAATCATTAAAAAAAAAAAAAAAATAGAAAGAAGAGAGATACCAAATTATTCATTCTCAATATTCGAATATACACAGTGACCCTAAACAACCTTTATAATCAATGAACTATTAAATGTTTCTATTCTATACAAATCTTTGCGCATAGGTAATCAAATCCATTAAAATACATAAATAATCTCGTTTATCGTAACAATAATATAATCACTATGGTGTAACATTGGAAACCCTCCAAGTATTCATTATATCATTGTTCGACTTGTGACGTTTCGGTAACAACCGCACCCCTACTCCAATACCACATCCCCCTCTTCTTTAGCCACCCGAAAAAAGATCGGACGACTGCTGATCGGTTTTGTGCGATCGCAGTTCTTTTGTGCATCGATACACAAGTGCATCGTGAATATAGACAGTGAATAAAATGGTTGGTACTTTATTGCGAGACTTCGTATTTTTATACTTTTCCGTCGTTCATTTTTTTTTTTTAATTCTTTTTTAGTAATATTAGTAGGTCATAAAGGAATATCTTGAAAAATTTCACGTTAATTAAATTGGTTTGAAAAAGTATTAGTGATGATTGACAGTGCATCGGTTTTATATAGTATATAAATTGTTTACTCTGTACTTCTCTTGTAATTAACAGAATCAATGTTTCGAACTCGAAATCTCACAGGATGTTCAATTATTTCTGAAATAAGAAAGAATTTAATCGTGGTAGAGAAAAAGAAGCTACTTCTATAGTATAATCATTGAAAGAGGTCATACATCTTAAAGATATTGTTTTTTAAAGCTCAATTCTTATTTTTAAAAAAATCGATCCATATACTGCAATATCTAATAGTTTTAAATAAAATAACGTACGACTTTTATTCTGATTTTTTGCCAGTTCGTATTACTTAATCATTTTTTCGCAACTCCTGTACATTGGTATATTTATAAGTCTGTTGAACAGAAGAATATTAAACAAAAATAATACTACACAAAAAAAAACTCAAATTTTTGTTAAAAAATTATCTGGAAAATTAACATAAACTGCGCACGTGCAAATGTGCACATTTAATATTGAAATACCGAACGACTTTTTAACATAAATAGTATATAGAATCCAAACTAATGATTCTTTTTTAATCTTTGATTCTACTTTATGATCGCGTAAAGATAAATCCACTTTTGCAAATATAACTTCCGCGTTTAATTTTTCACCGCACCTAACTTATAAAACTGGACTGAAGGATCGAAAATCATCGTCATCGCCTGTTTTTTTTTTAATCTCACAACCTAATATCTGAACAACAATTTTTTTTTAAACTCTAACAGGCGGACAAAGAGAAGAAGAAGAAGACCAAGAAGAAGGATGATAAAGGAGATGCGAAGAAGGAGGATGCGGCGCCAACGCCCGAAGCCGAGCCAACTCCGGAGAAACAACCAACTCCACCAAAGTCTGAAACCCCCAAGTCACCAAAATCACCATCAGGCTCGTCTAGAGCCAGTCGTGGTAGCAAAAAAGCTAAGCGTTCCGGTTCCAGTGTCTTCTCTCTGTTCACGCAGAAGCAAGTCGCTGAGTTCAAAGAGGTGCAGCAATTTGTCTATTTTTTTTTTGTCCAAAATGTATACAATATAGATATTAATTTTGATTCTTTTTTACTATCTCACATATATAGGGTTTCGCACTTATAGACCACGACAAGGATGGCATCATTGGTAAAAAAGACTTGGAGTTCATTTACGACCAGGTGGGTAAACTCGTTAACGAGAAGGAGTTAGACGCGATGCTCGCCGAAGTCGAAGTCCCACTTAACTTCACCCAGTTTCTACTCATGTTCGCCACTCGCATGCAAGGAGGAGGTAAGATTTGCAATTTTTCTACTTATGTATGAGTGATTCTCCGCAAAAGTGGCACGGATTCTGTTCTGTAATCCCGTGGATATTTTATTAGATTTTATAATGTTTTTTACAAGAATTAAACTCGAGTAACTAAAATATGATATCATGAAAAATGAAATCATATTTAATGAAAAAGGGTTATTAGCTACCACGGAGATTACATGTAAAACTGAGTACTTTTGCTGAGAATCATTCATATATATATATATATGGGTTATTTTATGTCAACTGTCAAAATTTTAAAATGGCTCGTAATTTTTTTAATGGTACCAAACCTAAAATGGTAAAATTTTAGAGCAAAATACATAAACGTTCAAGAGTTCAAAATTGAAAAACACTATTTTCACTGTTTTTACAGCTTTATTGGTACATAACTTTTTTCAGTGATCTCATTCCATTTTCGGGATGGTGCTATTTTAAAGATAACATTTAAAAAAAATCTTTTAGTCTTTTTTTGGATAGAATCAATCACGTCGCATTCGCCTTTTTCACAGTTTGAATATTGTATCTCATGTACCATACCAAAAGTTTTAAGTTTTTTTAGTTAAAAAATCATAAAAGTTGAAAAATTTTCAAAAAAAATTGAACTCTTAAACGATTGCATAATTTGGCTCTAAAATTTTACATTTGTGTGTTTGAGGCTGGTCTGGAACCATTGAAAAAATTATGAGCAATTATCAAATTTTGAGGTGTACAGTTGACATGAAATGACCCATATACATCAAGTGGTACCTTTATTCATTATCTTACACATGAAATTTTTGTTAATTTTAGGCTCTGACGACGATAATGTAGTTATCGGTGCCTTTAACACATTCGACAACGGACAGGGTAAAATCGACGGTGAGAGGTGAGCAATCCAATATTCTTACATCTGTAAATTACATATATAGAATTCACTATGGCTATTAAACCTCACATAACCGCGAAATGAAATCTTATTTCAGACTGAGGCACGCATTGGTCACCTGGTGCGACAGGTTCACTCCGAAGGAAGCCAGCGAGGCGTTCGATCACATGTACATCGATGACAAGGGTATGGTAGACATCGAATCCCTCATCAACATGCTTACCGGCAAGGACGACGACGACGATTAGGCACGTGCTTTATTTTGACAAGGAGGTGGGGGAAGAATAACAAAAAATAATCATCTCGACGCTATTTCCTGACAGCGACCGCATATATATACATTATATATACACTTACATGATACATATACATATATATAGAAATCGACGCAGCTGCAACTGCAAATCGTTATCGACGAAGGCATCTGGAGAGCTCATATATATATACATAGGCAAGAGAGAAAGAAGAGTGCGCATTGAATCTGTTGCAAAAGAATGAAGATAATGGAAGAAAGGACGAATAAAACGTATATATCGATGTTATAACGAGAAGAGAAAATTGTAAAATAATAACAAATTGATTATCCATCTATCTTTCTCTCTCAATGTCTCTATATATTTGCCACTCTTTCTCATTCTCTCATTTTTCTTTTTCTCACGTGAATCAACACACATTTATTCGGGTTATACTTACTGATTCTCCGTTTCACAGCGAATCTCAGGTATTTTTATTTTTTTTTTTAATAAATTGAATAATTTGATTATTTTGTGCTATAATAAAGTGCTGCGTTTAAACTATACGTATTGTAAAACACTTGAAAGATTTGGAGCGAAGTTAAAAATGTGGAAAAAAACAGTACTGGAAATGTTATATAATTATATAATTAAGATATATATTTGTTAAAGAAAAAAATGTGTATGTGAAAGAGACGAAAAAGTGTTAAAATTTAATTTAATTTTGCTTTTTTGTAAATATATTATTAGCAATAAATAATTCTTGGAAATGTTGTGGGTCATTAATTGATTGAGCATTAAATATATCTTATGTGATCATCTGTAATTTGAACTAAAAACTGAGAGAAAACGGATATTAGTTAGATGTTAATTAATGTACCTACCTTTATTTGCATCTGTGTTGACCTCGTATAAACACAAATCGGAGATTATTATTGCTTTCGAAATTTATGTCTGATTATCCTTTAACAGTTTGTTTTTCGCGTTATAAACAGAACTTTTTAAAATAGCATAGATCTTAAAATAAAAATTTATTGATTGTCTTTCGCACTTGATTCATTGAAAGTATGACATCGTAAAAAAATCTAGAATAATCATTCGAAATTAGGTTTTAACGAAACATGCGGCTCTAAGTACCAAACCTTTTAGTTTTATATTTCTTTATCTTATCAAATAAATTTTTTAATTACTTATATCATACATTGAAATAACTAAAATGAGCCTGAACTAATGAACTGTAAAAATTGAATTTGCTGAGGAATACCTATACGGATTTTCTCTTTTGCTATTACTGCATTTTTTCAATTCTATTAATAATCATCTCTTAAGAATACGAAATTTCAGTTATTTTTCATCCATTCAGTTTTCCTTCATTAAAATATAGCGCTAACTTGTATCTACACTCTGTGAAGTAGTTCACATCTGACGGAAAAGTGTTTATCTCTGCAAGAGGAAAGTGTAGCGGCTTCCACACAACCTACTCTAGCCTAGCACATATCCTCCCACATCCTTATTTTCTGAGGACCTCTCTTTTACCTACAAACAACACTGTTTCCCTACCTTATCCATCCCGTATTCGCCCAGGGTTATACTTGTAGATCGGGCAAACCACGCGAGATAAATCCTATAATTAAGAAACCTCGGCCCGGGATTGTTGGTGTATTGTATTACATTCTGTATAAGCTTAGAAACACGAAAACTTGTATAATTTATCTGTACACCTTCTCGCTCAATTTGTCAGAAGGCAAATTTCAATACCTAATCGATAACACAAAATGTCGGAGAAAAAAACGCACTAAATGCTGCTTAACTTCAATGATCGGCCGAGGTGGCGACTGCGTTATATGCCAAACTGTCGATCTGCAAGAGGGAAGTAATGATTGCAAGCGTCTAGTGTCCTTCAAGTATTAGTTATATGGTTGCCGCCGAGAAGAGGACGAGTAAGCGCACTACTGTATTGACAGTAGATAAAAAGAATTATTATGATAAACCTTGATTCGTATATAATTAGAGACCACTGTTTAAAAGAGATTTAAATATTGTGTAATATATCTAAAGGTAACTCAAAAACGTTATATTTCAGTTATTTCAAAATTTTTTATGTTTGAGGGGTCCTATACTTATGTAGAAAAATACGTCAATCTAATCTCTAGTCAATATAGTTTTTTTCTTTTCGTAAGCCTATATAATCATTGAATAATAATTTAACAGTAATAAATCAATTCTGTACAAATGACTCTTACCAATCATTTTTACGATTTTTTTTAAGCTTTAAATTCTTTCATATTTAGTATATAATTGGTTATTTTTGCTGGTGAGAATATATATATTGTAAAATAAAACATTATAATTATAAGATTCTTTAAAGCTTTCTGTACATTAAATACTTTACAACTATCATTATTTTGTTGTAATATGCTTGATAAACGTAAAAGAAACGTTGATAAAGCATCTTAAACATGAATCTGTATATGTAGCGCATACCTGAGGATCACCGTTGCAAGTCAGGCTGCCTAGCGTCAAGGGTTCCATTGCTTATTTTAGCTTGTACTAACGATATATGCATTTTAGACATGCAAAAAAATTATAGGAGAAATTTTTCTAATGACATATATTCATTGATATATTAGTTTTCATTAATAACCTAATAAATTATTCCACGACAAAATTCCATAACTTTAATGATAATTTATAAAAGACTGCTTACATTAAAACTCTGGGAAAGTAAAGAAAGATATAAGAAATAAAATAGCAGTAAATATAATCAAACATATTTGATTTTTCTCAAATATATTTGAGAAAAAAGCAGTGGTGGTATCAAATAGTATTAAAATAAATTTACAATTATTCACGTTAGGTGGCGCTCTCGAAAATATCTTAAAATTTTCACAAATATATGTGTGAAAAAATGAGATAATTAAATATAAAATACTTTTTTAATGAATTTTTCTCATATTGCGTAGTAAGAAACGATGTAGTATCTTAACAGACAAGCATTACAATTAATTATAAAAAAAAAAAAAACAATTTCAATGGTGCAAAACTAGAAATGTGAAGCACCAGTATGATCTCGAAAACTCCGCAGATTCGTCGCTCCGAATATTGCACTTGCACATATTTGTTTTGGTATAGACGCTGGATGCGGGTATATAAGTAGATGAATTCAGCGCTCGTCGACGCAGTGTGCGGTGCAAAGGTAAGCAAGTAAGGGCGATCTCGCCCCTTCGAGCATTCGGTCACCGCACATCTTACGGTCAACTCGCGCTTCGCGATCGGTGTATTCTTAAATTTTTGTATATTTCACCATTAAAGCTGTCTTCCGTAATAAACTTATATTTATACTCTTTGCCCGCGTGTAAATCATTTAATTTCAGGTTTCAAAGAATCCTTTATTGATACTCCCCCCCCCCCCCCCCGCCCCACCTCGTATACTCGTAATGAAACTTTGTTTTATAAGGATTGAAATTTTATTGAACAAATCTGTTCTATTACTTGCAGAAATATCTGCTTATTATACTATATTGATATAGTGCTCATAAGTGTAAAAAAAAAAATTAAAGTAACTAATAAATTATATTTTAATCCGCTAAAGAAAATAAATGTTTCTTATCTACAGAGCTATCATTGAACCTACATGCTCGTGAAAGCTGCATAAATTGTACAAGGAAAACATATAAGTTTTTCAGTTGTTTGTTATACAGTTTACGGTAATATAATGTTAATTGAATAATTTAAATTCTTAAATATTTTTAATGTAAGTGTAAATGTAAGTATTATAGCGACTTATCGATAATTAAAATATACATTAATAAGTATGTCATTTTACATTATAGGGTAGGGATGTGAAAGGATCAATAATACAAATATTACAATATTTTTGGTATTTATAACGAATATATATTTTTCCTCTAACTCTTTCACATCGAAATATCTTTGTAACAGGTTTTTACGTTTATTTTAAAATTCAAAAACTTAACCATTAACAGTTTAATGAGACCTTGTGTTTATTCATTTTCGGCATTTTCAACGACTAGGCTAATGCATTTGCACTAAAAGAGTATTTTCAGTATTTTTTTTTTGTATGTTTTCGTGAAGTGGAAGATATGTATATGTGTAAAGTAGAGTGATATAAAACTGTGCATATAAAAATTGTACTTCGAATTACACTGTATCTATTGATAGTTATGTACTACTACTAATTGCACTTATGTATCACTAATATTATTGGTTTACAGTGACAACTATTAAAAGAAAAATGGATAATTTTAATTCTACATTGCAGAAAAAATTAAACAGAAATCCATCCAATGATTTTCTATTTTACACTGAAATTGAAAAGAAAAAGAATAATCATCCAGACACTTATCCTAAACGCAACTAAAAATACACTTTCTTTTTTTTTAGCATCGTATTAACGTTCTAGAAATTATAAACTATACATACTATATGAAACTTATTCTCTAATTTCTTTGTACCGTATTTTCTTTATCTTTCATTTCAAAATTAAGGCTAAGAATTTTTTTTGTTTTCCAAAAGAAAAAGAAATACTGAGGTGCCGGTGGTTAAATTTCACGGCGGACGCGATTTATCAGCTTCAATTCAAGGTCTAATAATTAGTGCTAATTCCAAAACCTCCGCCCAGTCCTTGTTCTTTCCGCAGCTGTGCCAATTTTAAGGAATACCAGTCCTGCAAATTAAAATAACATATTATTATCCCAAATAAAAACAAATATTTTTGTCATATAATCAAAAGATTTCTTTATAATACAATATAAAGAAAAGACAACTGGATTAATAGAATTTATCATCGAATTAAAATTTTTTAATTACTTCTTAATTCCCTTTAAAAAAATAATGAAATAACCACTAAAATTTTCGTAATTCTGGCATATAAAAAACATTTAGAAAGAGAATAAAACAACACATTCAACTCACTTGGACATCCTCTTCGGAGAGGCCAGTCTCGGCTGCCAAGAGCACGACGTCAGCCTTGTGGGGATTCTTCGGCCACCTGTTGAACTGTTCCTGCAGAACAGCTTCCTGGTCTGTCGTCAGCCGTATCACGCGAGTCTCGGTCCTCGAGGACTCTTGGGGCAACACTGATTTCATCATGATGTCTGTACAAAAAAAAATGAGAGCGAATGTTAATAAATTTTCTTATGATTTACTATTATTGCGGTTAATTGTCGAGACTATCTGTACCAATATACATGTCTATGTATAATAATACATAGACTGTAGACATACTTTTAAAAAATATTGTTTTCGAATTAAAATTATATCAAAATAAACGTTAATTTCTATCGCGACCGTTAAGCATTTTTAGACGACTATAACAATAATAATACGCATATAAAAAACCTTTATTCCTACAATTCCCACTACTACACAAAAATTCATAACCCAAAATAGAATATTTCAATAAAAAATCAACTCAATTCTTACACAGTACCCTTTAAATATAACAAACAGCACAACAACTTATTTCCTATTACGACGACGTATATACACATACATCTTCGTTACGCTCTTATTCTTCTCCCAATCTCTATACACGTCGATCAATTAATACACGCGATAGTTGATCTGTAACCAAGGTCGATTGTATCCCGCACCGACACACACATATATAGAAAACGATGAGATACGCACGCGGGCGTTAAAAGCCGCGCGCAAAGTGGAGGCGTCGAAAAGCCACAGCGTTCGCACTGTCACCCACGTGTGGATTCCACGGATATATATATACATATTATACACGTTGCATAACAATTACGTCGCGGTCACGTGTAGGCGCAGGCGTTGACGCCACTATAGGATTTTTTAAACTTTGTATCATCGGTGTATACGGTATTTTTATCGTTTAGTTTTGTCTTGTAAGGATTTTTGTAGCGCGCGTCTTTGGTTGATTTCGAGACGACGGTTTATAATTTATAATGATTTTATCGACCGAAGCAAACTCTTATGAATTGGTCGAAATGTCTTTTATCGATTGAAAAAGTGCGCAGTTTCGGTCACTATATACTTTGTGATGAAAACTTATTGCAAACGGCGGCACACATAAAAGTATTAAATAAAGAATATGAAAAAAAAACTAATACAAATTCGGAACTAATATAATGCAAACTGAGATTTAAAAGCGTTTAGTCGTTCCTGGTCGACTCGTCTTTGGTTGGGATTATTTAATTGTTGTATCAGTAAATTGATTATATATGATGAAGTGTTTCCGTTATTCATTTACTCTGTGTTTATTCGTTATAATTAATCTTTGTATTTAATTATCAATCAAACTTATAGTTTCTATAATTCCGTTTCTTCGTTAGACAAAATTTTTTTTTGTAAAAACTCTTTGCAAAATTTCAACCTGCTTCAAAAACAATTTTTAACAATTGTGTGGTAATATTAATATAAATATTATTACAACAAGTAGTCGAATTAACAACCGCACTGTTTTATAGTACACACGCAGTTCTTCTCTACTTCTTAAATCATTTTATACCACTTTTATATCTCATCGCACTACGACATTATACTATACATTAATTTTACACTTTTAAATGACATATTATAACCTATAAATTCTCCAATGGTCATCATTTATAATTCAAACCATTTATATAAAAATACCCTAATATTTTTCACATCTATACACAAACCATTTACCCTTCGACCCTCACTTTCTCACACCCATATCCATCCTATATAAAACAGAGATGGATTTGAGATTGTCACTTCTAACGATTGTGATTGGTCGATTTGAAATCGATGTGTAAAATTTGATTGGCCCACGATAGGACGCGCGCAACGCGCATCGACACTGCTAGTAGTTCTATAAAAGGGAGATTGCGATAGTATCGAATTGAAACTCTACTAGAGCCAATTCGAAGCGTTATCAAAAAATTCATTGGTAGATGCAACAGAAAGATACAAGAAAAAACGATTGAAACGAACTTATATAGAGGAATAGGAGCGGGCCTGCAGTGGTGGAAGTAGCTTCACTTTATTGATTTTATTATTTGTGATTAGCAAATATATGAAATATATTAGGGAGCGGCCACAATGACATGACAGAAGATGTCATCACGCTATTCTATCCGATCTCTTATACTATATAATACATACTCCCTTTTATAGATGGGTACTTCTTTATTCCAAAAAAACACTACTTACTAAATTTATATTTGATCTACCACGACAAAATAATCCACGCGCGCTTGTTGATTTTCTAGTATTATACAAATCAAATAACACCTTAACCCTCGCCTCTCTCCTCAACCTCCAGACTCCCAAAAATACAGCACTATAACCTCACTATATGTACCGTAACCCTCGACGCTTTTTATAAAAAGCTCCGCTCGGAAGTAAACGTATATACACATCCAGGCAAAACAAAAACGCCGACGAATAAATAAAAGCTCTCGACGCGTATATATATATATATGTGTGCCCTCGCTTTACGTTTAATATTAGCCCGACATTGACCTAAACTTGAGAGGAACGCGCGCGCGCGCAAGCGGGAAATTGGAAGCGTTTCAGTGGACGCGTATAATATACATAACTGAGGGTAAAACCTCGCGGTAGTTTTTGAATTCGTAGGAGGGCGAATGTAAACAAAGCGTCGCGGTTGCAATGTCACGAAGTCAATGCAAAATGAAGCTTTGAGGTTGAGACTTATGATGAATGGGTGGTTGGGAAGGATTGTATTTTTGATTTATATTTCCTGTATGATTCTGCGAATATAATTTTTTTGTAGGTTTAATGTATATTTAGAGACGTGCGGTTTGGTTGAATTTACCATTGGTAATTTCCGATATAAATTCCAATGTACCGCATAGTTACAAGATACAATAAGGCATCATTAAAAATAAAAATTTCGTAAGTTAATATCAGTCAACAGTAATTTTGAATGTCTGATGGTTACTGAACATTTAGAGGTCTACGTTAATTTACACATGTGCATCGCTGTACAGAAATTAATATATTCTTAATTGAAGAACGCGGAGGAGAATTTGTCCCAAGTTGTTAATTTCATTAAAAGCGAATATATATTTTAATTACATACATATCAGCAAACTATTTCACTCTAATTTACCTTTACGAGTTATTCAATCCTATTGCTTTAAATCAATGCGATAGTTGTAAACAACAGGATCTGTATATATAGATTACAATAGTATGTATAGTCTTAGTGAGTATGAAATTTCAAGTATATACCAATATATCTTCATTAGCAGGCATCAGATTGAACGCGACATTATATAGAAGAAAATAAAATTTCTCAACAACGACAATAAGAGATTTTATTACACTATAATGTCGCGTATCCGTTAATATTATAACCCATAATATGATTTAATAACTGTATGCGCTTGCTCAATAGAGGAACTATAAGCTTTTCGCGCGAACGATCGTGCAGAGTTGACGGAGCCGCCAAATTTATTTCAGTCGATGATTTCGAAACGTTTACGTGGGTGGTATATCATTTTACGATTTCAGAAATGATCCCGTATACTCGCGCTTTGATATATATACGTATACTATATAAAACGCTTAGCTTTGAATTTACCATTGGCTAGGATTAAGAATACGCGAATTTATGATATTGACGATTAATATATAAAGTTGGATAAATATAACTGTATTTAAATATAGAAGGCAATGAAATTTTGTAATTTTAGCAACTTAATATGCGATTGCTGCATATATATATATATATATATATATATATATACTATATAACTGTAGTAGTATATGTAAGAAAAATTGCGTTACATTAATTTGTCTTTTAAAAAGTTTCTTTCTTCAGATAAAAAAAAGTAATTATTCAATAAAAACAAATGTATCTTACTAACGGAATCGAAATGTCAAGATCGCATCGACATCGGGGTCTCACTTAACTCCTCATTTATATCGATGTAGAATCATTGATTATTTTCATGGTTACAGATAGCGCAATAAAAAATATTATATATTGAAATTTAAATTGCAAAGTCTCATATTGTATTTTAATTTTAACTTTGTAAAATATATAATTAAACAAACCTTTAACAACATGATACTCAAAATTCATTAGTTTATAAGAGAATCATAAAAAAACAAAATATTATTTTATTATTTAAAGCGACACAATAAAAATGGTTATACGTATACAACACTTTACTGCACGAAACTTTCCAGATTAGTTAAAAAAAATATTATAATTAATGTTCATCAGTACCATCACAATTTTATCTCTACTCTTAAACTTAAAAACGCGCTCTCGAACCCCACTAATCAAATATTACCGTACCATCGACTTTGTATATATCTCATCTCGCGTCAACGCATTATTATCCAATTTTACGCAATTTCCACTCCCATGTATATCGAAGGTAACAAACAACTTCTTACTCATATTCTCCTATTCTTACAAAAAAAAAGACAACAACTCGTTACACAATCACAAACCCAGCGCACTCTCTTCAAATTACTTATATTCTCACGATCCACTAAAATTCCTCCCATGTATAATATACAAAAAGACAAAAATCGCAACGTAACCTTATACCACCACACACAAACACACGTATACAATAACAACAACAGCAACAGCAATAGATAGTAACTTCCGCTCACCACACTCGAGTATATATATATATATATATTATATAGACAACAACACAGTAGTACCGTCGCACGTGGACTGGCGGCAATCTTGCACCTCACCTCGCGTATATAATACTTCTATATCTTGCCTCTCTCCCGCGCTCGCTCGCTCGCTTACTCGCTCGCTAGGAAAAGCGCCAAGCCTCGTAAACTTGACCTACAAGATCGAATCGCTCGCTCGCTCGCGCACGCGCGAATCATGCTAATAAACGGAACTGCGAGCGCACGCGAGAGAGATCGGGAGCAGCCTCGATTTCTCTCTCTCTCTCTTTTGCTATATGCTATGTATATGTTATATATATATATATATATATATATATATATATATAGCAAGATGACAATGGACCACGACCGACGGGAACCCAGATTTCACGAGGGGCTTTGTTACCGCTGTTGTTGTTGTTAAAGATTATGTGGAAGGTATAGAGGGTATATAATCTGCTATACTCGTTGTTCTCACCGCGGCTAATGGAATTGGCGAAATTGACGTGTGTGTGTGTAGTGATAATAAAAGGCGAGAAGAGGATGTTGCTGCTGCTGTTGTTGTTGTCGCGAGATGGGATCGTGCGCGAGGGAAAGTTATGTACATTGTATATATACGACGCGCAGAGGTGTAAGTATATATATAACGAAAGTTTTATATAGTGTGTGTAGGGGAACATTTTGCTTTTTATGGTGGAAAAATTGTCGATATAGGTGTATGTATATATATATATATGTATGCAGAAAAAGTTGGGTTTGCTATGTATATGTGTACGTTTACTTATGCGAGGTAGAAGTATACGTATAGTACGGTTAGTCATGCTCTTATCAACGGGATCAAACAATGTGTCAGGACTATCAGTCTTGTTGATCCTAGACAGATGGCTGGTATATATATCTTGCGAATTTATTGATAATTCGATGATTTCACTACGTTTGCGTCACGTTGTGAATAGATTTTCATTTTACAGATAGTTTTTCCATGTATATATGAAAATTGATATTTGGTAAGTATGTAAAACGCGAACGAATTTAAATTATTTGATCGTAAGAAAAATTTAAATTTACATTTAGCGTTAAACGATAATATATAAAATAAGTATAAATTCGTGTGAGAAAATAATAAAACCATAAATACATAAAATTCCTTTCAATTTCTTTTTTTTCAAAAACCACTTGACAATCTTAAAACTTTCTTCCAATCGTATTCTCCATAATATCCACATTCCCAAGCCTCTCTTTCTATACACCAAGCCGTGTACATTAGGTACCTCCCCTCATCATCATCATCATCATCGTAACTTTCTAATGATCCACGGCGCTCCTTCCGCGCACATCATAGTAATACATCGGTAGCTCGTCCCTCCAACGTTCGAGAAACTCAAGTAACGCTGTCCTAAGGTTACCCGGGTAGCAGGATTGTTCCAAGCACTGCGTCACGATTAGCTCCCGAGTTTCCTCGTTCAACTATATATATATGTATATATATATATAAAAGTGATGTTAGAAGGGTAGCATATCGGTGGTTTTTTTATTTATTTTTTTTTTTGTAAAAAAGAAGAAGAGTTGCAACTCACGTCCGTGCAATTATCGCTCGGAAGTAGGCTCGTTAACTCGGCCCTTAGGTTCGCCTTGCAATCGGTGATCGCCTATATATAGATGTGTGTATATATATATAGATGATTATGTTAAAAGATAAAGGGATAAGAGGGTGGCGTTTGAAAGATTTTTTGTTTCCTACTTTGTGGTGTAGTGGTGCGGTTGTTGCGTGGTGAGAATGTGAAGTTGGGAAAATTTATAGTTTTTAGCTTTGTTCTGGTAAATTTTGTTAACCGTGTATATTATAACGTTAAAAATTATTTAGAACCGTATATAAACATATATATAACTAATGATAAACATTTAAATAACTGGTTAATCTCATTAGACACATTATTGGACATCTTACTTCCAGCAATTCCTCCATAATCATTCGAAAAAGAAAGAAAAAAAAAATCATCATCGTGATTAACGTTCCAGGAACCGAAAAACACGTCATAAAATTCGTTCCATTTTCCCACAGCAGAAAATTTATGCGCTGAGAATCTACACACCATCTACATACACACTAAAACGTCTTAACGGTTCCATCCATAAAATACCACTTTTTTTCCGCGCGCGTCAAAAAACTATATCTCGCGCCGAGAGATATACAACTTATACCCGTGCG
>JAWWEQ010000055.1:24580664-24655371 GCA_035583055.1 Torymus tubicola
ATTTACTCAACGGAAAGAGAACCGCGGCATCAACAACAACAGCGCGGTAAATCGAAATTTCTCACATCACATAGTTCCTCGTCGTCGTCGTCTTCCGTAGTGTTCCAGCAACACGAGCATTTGTAATTCTCACGAAACGCATCGAACTCGTCATGGTAAAGTGCAGTCATCCAAGGCTCATGGAAGTACGCGTTTAAATCCGCTATCTCGCCGTTCTATTATGCGAAAAATCACGATTTTTTTCGAGGTTTTCATCGTATATTTTTTTCTTTTGTCAAAAACAAGGGAAATAATATATTTTTCTCACCATGAACCGGTGTCTCAAGTCGCCGAGCAACGCTTCGTGTTTACCGCACAGTGCCGCGACGTTCTGGACGTCAAAGTCCTATAGTTTGGATATATTATATATATATACATATGTAGATCGCAAAAAGATATACACGGAAAGAAGGAAAAGAGAAGGTTTCTTGCGCGCTTCCAGATTTTACGAGGCCCCGTGCGGTTCGCGGTTAATTAAGCACGAACGCTGGTTGGCAGGTTTCGTTCTCCGAATCGCACGGTAGTTATATGCAAATTTTAACGTTGCTGGTCTCTTTTTATCTCTTCACTCTTTTGGCGCATATACCAAACGCAATTAAGCATCGAGTACACGAGTGTTTTTTTTTGTTTCTTTTTTTTTTTAACATTCGTTAGAATCGTTATTATCTAGTTGATAGTTTAGGTGGAAAATGAGTGTACACTTGTCTCGACGTTGAATAATGTTTCGGTATATTAGGAGTTGCGTAATGATATATATATATATATATAAAGAGAGAATGGCAGAATGCAATATACGCGGTTTTTATTGTTGTTTGCGAATTGTTCTTTTTACGGTATTAGGTTTGTTTACTAGCCAGAAAGAAAACATAGTTTGGTATTGTAAATATGGCCAATACTTGTTCTATGGAAACTGCATCTATATTGTTTTAATTTGGAACTCTTCAATAGGCAAATTGACGGCAGCGAAAATTTACAACTTCAAAACACTTTACATCGTAATCTTAAACCAAAATGTTCTAGAAGTAAACAGTTCAAAATACCTGTTTTTTTTAATAGCCAATTGCAAAAAGTCATCTTAAATCTGTCATCATGTCCATCAAAAACGCGTACCAGCCGCGCGCGCACGACACCGCAATCATCGCTTTGACGCCAATTCAAACAACCGGAACTCAACAGCTCATCTTTAAAAAAGAAAACCACTCGACCGCTTGAAAAAAAAAGAACGATACCTCGAAATTTCGCAACATCAACGTGGAAGTACACCGCCCCAACGTAATAATAAAAGCTATACGCGCATGTTACTCTCTTTTTACACACATTGCTCTCTCTCTCTCTCTCTTACCGTTTTACCGAAGCACGTCACGCACTCGACCGTACGGAACTGGTTTAAACGAAGCCGAAAGTATCCAGTGTCAGCTGTGCACGATCCCGACGTAAACACGTCATCCCGTGCGCCGTCTTGCAACGCCTGCATATGTGTATATATATATATATATATATATATACATGGAGTGTACAAAGAGGTATATATAATACAGTGTATTGCGCGGGGGAGATAATGTAACGTTTTTGTGTAATATAGGGAGTTTTTTTCTCGACGTGAGGGTATTGTAATTCAAGACTGTTTACGCTCTAATTGTGATTGATTCTTTTTTTTTTCGTTTCTTTTGGCTTGAGGTTTTGTTTTCGATGAAGACATTGCGATAGTTTTGCGTCTATTTTTAATAATGTGAAGGTTTTCGTTGGAATAGATGTTATAGGTAGAGAAGAGTGATTATATATACTTATAGATGAGAATCGTAATTCTATAGTTGATACACGAAATGAAAATTACATATTATAAAAATATGGTTGTATTATTAATGCGGTGGAAATTTCAAATCCACATGTCAATGTAACTACGTATGAATTCTTTTTAATGTATAATTTGTATATCTAACTACAAATACATAAAAAATACTAGATAAGTAGTATAAATATTAAAACCGTAAACCCTTAAACTTCAACGTTACACTCCATCAATCCATATATTTATTTATTAATACATATAATATCACCATATTCTTAATAACTTCAAAATCACGCTTGAGTTATATTATAAACCAACGATTCTCATCTACAAGTACGACCTTTGTTCTATCCGCAACACTACAGCTTTAACTTCTATCTCACCGCGCCCCCATTACCTCTCACTCATAATAATAATATTATTCTCTATAATCAATCCTCATTTTATATAGAACCGCGCAGCACTCGAAAAATTCACCTTTCCAGTAGCATCGACGCCATCATTGTCACCGGGTTTCTGCACGCGTAGATAACGATATCCGCCGGGAAGCAAGCACGAAACGACAATGGGCATCCGGTACTTGTCATCGGCTACCACCGCCGACAGCTTGAACGTCTCCATGCTGTGACGATGGTTGATACCCTCGGTTTCATGCAATAGCACGGTTAAAAACCTTTCGGCTAGCTGCGTCGGGTTTCGAGTCGGGAAAATAGATCGATATTTGTACGTGAAAAAAATAAGGGTGTATATTGTATATCTTATGTTTTTCGTTATAGTCGTATAAGTATACTGTTAAACGTTTTTCTACCGTGATGTTAATGTTTTGATTGAAGTTTTTTTTTACAAAGATGTTTTTGCAATTTCATTATGTATATAAAATACAATAAATTTAATAGAAATTTAATAGAAAGTATATCTGAAATTTAAAACAAAATTTAAATTTTAAATTTTCATTCGCATTGGTTTTATTAGAATGTATTTAAAAGTATAATATTGACTTATGCAAAAACAAAAGATTACTTACAGATAATAAAAAAAACCGTTCAGAGTTATATATCGACGCAGTGACGCTCGCAAAAAATAAACAAAAAAATTTATATAACAAAAATACTCCAAAATCCTCATCGACCGCGTATATCCTCCCATATCTTCCCATAAAACCACGACCTCATCCACATTGTATACCCAGCATCATCATCATCATCGACCCAAATCACCTAAATTGACACTCTCGCACACGCGCGCGTATGTGCATCGTGGTTTCTCGGAATCCCGTACACACACGATCGATGACTAATCAGCACACACGCACGTATATATATATATATATATATATATATATATATATATATGTATATATACACATAACAAGACCTTCTCGCCGACTTCGAGGTTGTTGCTGCTGCTACTGCCGCTGCATTCTCGGCCGGTCAGTGTGCCGGCAGCGAAGATACGCGAGTCGCTCGTACGAAAGTTTGTGTCGATAGCAAGGAGGTAGTCGGGTGTTAGGATGAGACTGGATCTCGCGATTGCTGGTATATAGGGAGTTTTTACAGTGGAAATGGAAACGTTTAATAATTAATTTATGGTTAAGATTATCATAATTGTTAAAGTTTAAGAAGAGAATATAATTTTTATAGTTGTCCTAAATTCGTAGCTCGATTCACGTTCCTACTTTAGCTTTGAATTTTCCATCATCATCATCTCTCTCTCGCTCGCTCGTTATATACGGGTAATTTTAAACGCGAAACGGTAGCGATCTGCTTAACCGCAGCAATTAGATAGAATTACCTCGGCCACAGTTGGTCATAGACCAAAGATATATAGAACTTTGCGGACGGGCGATTCCGATTTTTTTTTCAGTGGTTTTGAAAAATACATCAACACTTTTCTTTTTTTTTTAGTTAACGGTACAATTGCTTAGAAAAGAAATAATCTTGAGTCTTGAGTTTGTTAGATTGTTTTTACAAACGTTAATTACTATATAAAAGTTGTACTTGAAGTGTAAATAAGATTTTTAAAAAATGGTAAATACTTTGGTTTAATAATATATAGATACAGATAGACTCACGGTACAGTAGAAGTTAACGAGCAATATGTTGCTTCTGGTACTCACCTGCAACAAAAAGAAAAAGATTAAACTTTATAGATAAATATAATTGTGTTACAGAATTTATATATAGATACAAATGTAGTAATTAAATGCAATAAAATTCATAGTTATAAATTATGAAATCAACGTAAAAAAATATGAATATAGTAGCAACATTCTAATTTTACTAATTTACGATGTATATGTATATAAAACACAAGATATAAGATCTTCACACTGACGAACAAAAATTAAAAATAACAATTAAAATACATAAAAATTAGTCAATTGTATAATTTCTCCTACCCCTGCTATTCCCCCAAAATCAATACATGACTCTTTATACTTATACAAGTAACAACAAGATTCACCGCAAAGTGTTTCATCGCAAGGGGTTTTCGTTCCGAAGCTTAAAAACGCATCGCAGGTAATCTCCCTCTCGTCGCCATTTATCTCGATCAACAAACTCTCAATACACCCAGTTTCCCAGTCCAGAGTCCAGGCAACGAGGTCACACTGAGAAATGATAGTCACACCCATCGCAGTAATCGTGTCTATCAGCGTTTGTTGGATCTGGTGTATATGTATAGAGAGGATTTAGCTGATAGTTGTGTAGGTGACTGTGCATTTCTCCAGTTACAAATCATTGCACTTATACTATTCATTTAAAAAAAAAAAAGGAAACAAGTTCATTCCATACGTACGTATTGGAAAAATATACACTGAGAGAACTCCAGGATCACTGTCGTACTTAGTACTTTCAGCCGACGCACCGCTCTCTCGCGCAGCAGCTTTACGAAATTTAGGAACACTGGTTCCCTAAACCGCGAGACGTCTGTTGTCTGTTGGCTCGTGCGACAGTAGCGCCGCAAACAGACGACTGTTGTTCAAGGTTAGGTTATCATCTGTTTCAAATCGAGGGACGAATCTTCGTGTACGTTTCGGAAATCAGCGCTATACTAGCTAGTACGGCAGGCGCCCTAAACTTCTCTCAGTGTACCTTTCTCTCAAAAACAAAAAAGAAAAGAAAGAACAACAGAAGACTCATAGAAAATATCTTCAACCCAGAATAAGAAGAAAAAAAAAGAAACCTGTTCATTGGTAAACAACCACGCAACCGTCTGTTATTACACGACAATCATATACCGGCACCGTCAAGGCTGCCAATTTCATGCAAATATACAGCAACGCAATCTTTTTAACACACCCATATTCACACATACCACATTCATCGAATCATAACCGTACCCCGGATTCCGCCCCCAATAAAGAACCTTACTTCGATATCGTTGTCAAAGATTTCAGTGTTCGCTTCGATCAACGTAATCCACGCGGCATTAACGAGCTCCAGTAAGCCGGCAAGTGCACAGTAACATTCGATGCTGTTACCGTGGAGCACAATTGATTCTGTGAAATTGATATATATGTGTGTGTGTACCATAAAGCAATATTATTGCGGTTGACAAGTATACAGAGGGTCGTGAGAAAATTGTATTTTCTTTAATTGGTACGTTGGGTGGTTGTATAATTGTTGGTATATTCTTGTTATCGGTATAGCTTGTATAGCTTTCTTTTTTTCTTTTTAATAAGTGTATAATTGCACGGAGAAGGTTGTATGAGAGGATTGTTTTATTGTTGATGTTGTACTGTAGAATAGGTATGTCAGAGTATTGGAGATTTTCTCATTAGATATAATAAAAATAATTGGGTAAAAAAAATTTTACCGACAGTATAATAATGTTATTGAATAAAATGATTCTAACAAGGCAAATTAAGACATTTTTCTTTTGAGAATCCCGTTAAAATCATTTTATTCAACGATAATAATAAATAATAATTGTTTCTAAGAAAATTCAAGGTACTTATAGAAACTGTAAGATATAACTTTATCTCCATTACAACGTTTATATACGACAATAAATCTATAAGTATAAACGAACTTTCAACACTGAAATTTTCCGTCATTCTCTCGATCTCCTCGAGGCAATTCTCAGCGCTCACGTCGTCATTGATTAAAAAGCAATTCGCCGGTGTTTTACCAAAGTGGTAGCTATATAAAAATCATTGTTTATTAGGTCACCGCTATTAGATCTGATCTGCGAACGAAAGAGAGAGAGAGATGATGATTGTATACTCGTCTTCATATTTGTCTCCTTCCTCGTCTTCGCAACCACGTGAGGAGTTTATCGTCTTTAATTCGGGTCTTTGATATTGTAATCCACAAGTTAACACGAGGTAATCATAGGATAGGCATCCATCATTTTCTATATACACGCGTTTTCCTTGTCTAATAATTAAACATTACGAAGGAACGTGAATTAATTCAATCAAATTTTAAAGGCAAATTAAACAGTATACTCTGCAGTAAAATCAACCTGTCGATTGTAACAACGGTACCCTTGATAACATTGTAATGCGCCCTAGATGGGATCAGCTTTCGGTAATCATGGCAATATCGTCCTTTGAATGGAATCATCAATTTAACCGGATACCGCATCGGATATTCATATGTAAGGCCGTTCGTTGATATTAAAGTAACATTCGTAAACCGAAGTCCTCTGTATTTATATCTACGATACGAAAGTAAATATATTTGTACAATTGCACGGAATAAATTTTTTTGCGAGAGTCTTACCCAAGGGTAAGTGCATCTATAAACGCCGATCCACAATCAGAAGCACCGATTACAACAATTTTAGCGTTAACGACTTTCCTCTTAATCATCGTCGTACGCGGTGTTATGAGAAATAACGAGAATAGTTCCTCGAACGGCGTGTCCGTGAATTCTCGCTGATGATAGTGCTGAAATTGGGGCCAATTTCGTAGTCGCGGCTCGATAGGCTGCATCGCGCTTAGATATGACGATTCGTAAGTGGGCCTGTACTGGAATATATCGAAGTATATTTTTTTTGTGAGGTTGCAAAAGATTTTTTTAAGGTAACGTGTAATCTATTGTTTCGAATTGGATGATGTATATTATATCTATATAATAAGATTATATATATATAGATTATAACTATAAGTAAGAAATTGAAGTGGCGAATCCCAGAAAGCGTTTGGGAGACGACTTTTTTGGGAAAAGTTTTGTTTAGCTTAAGGTTAGAGAAACTTAGGTTGAACAGGATAATGCCAAATTTGTCAATTTTTATGACACAATGATTTTTGCCACAATTAGTCCCAAACTTTTTACCAATTAATGTTCAAGTAAATTAAGTCTAACAAATATTTTCCAAACTGTATATTCCGAACCCCACCTATTCAATCTCGTATCACTTATAAGTAATAAAATAAAGTTCAGCGTCACCTCACCACACACACGTTTTCTCAAACTTCAAGCCAACCAAAAACTTTTTCCGCAACCGTAAAATTTTTTTTTCCGCATTACATATATACATATAACACATGGATCAATAAACTGCACACTGAACCCTCACCCTGTAACACAAAACCGTGCAGTCGAGAATCCTCATCAGCTGGCCGAGCAATTCACCAAGTCGACCATCGAAGACCGGCATAAGCACAAGACGCAGCAACCGACTGGCAATACCTGTTGCCGTAGCAGCGCGAAGATCTTCCGAACGATAGCAACGCCGTAGCAACTCGACCTCGTCCTCCGTACTGCAAAATCCGCGGGAATGTGGTTCTTTTGTACCGAGAAAGTGTTTGTGTGTGTATGTATGTTTGAAGAATCTATGGTGTTGGTGAGTTTTTCTTTTTTTTAAGTGTAGGAGGGAAAGTCTTTGGCAGCGAAGGATATTAAGGTATATATAAGTGTGCAGAGAGTTTTCTTGTAATGGTTTTAAGATAAATCTCTATTTGTTCTAAAATTCCCTTTTGTCTGAATTATCTTAAACCGTTGATAATTTTCCAATCGAAAAAAGCCTTTCGCAAAATCCAAAATATAATTACCGAACGACAGCCAATCCAATGACAACGTTGTCGCACGTAAACACGAACCCCTGTATCCCCTCCTCGGTGTTCTCATCCTCGATTGCTTTATCGAAATCCACGAGGACATTTTCAGCATCGACGATGCCCTCGAGCAAACGCGTAACGTCGTTTCGATCTTCGAATTGAGCTTGACGAGTACGAAGCTCGCTTAGTAGCGCGGACCGGTGAGTTAGGTAGAGAACCATCGGGAAGTCTTTGTCCGGTTTCAGTGGCACGCGCTTTAAGGGAATGGGTTGAATAGAATTCAGGGAATGATTTATGGACGTTTCAGATTTTAGAGGCAATGTGCAAAAGTTATAGATTTTTAAGTGGATAATGGTTAAAAAAATATATGTGGATATATTATTAGCTTTTTCAAACTCTGTTTTAATGTGAAGATTAAAGACAATCCAGACAAATTTTCTAGATAATTTAAAAAAAAAAAAAAAATAATCGAAAACTTCCTTGTCTTATATCGACTCTACACTGTTAAAATTTTTTTTTAAATTTAAGACGTAATTCAATTACATTTGTAATACGTTTTAATAAAACCAGTATGAATGAAAATTTAAAATATTTTTGTTTTAAATTTCAGATACTTCTATTCAATTTCAGATACTTTATTAAATTTGTATTAAATTTCATATATTTTATACATTTGAAATTTCAAAAATATCTTTGTCAAAATTTCAATCAAAACATTAATATCGGCAGAGAAATTTTTAACAGTGATAGTCGTTTTCGATAATTTTCATTTCTCCTCTTTCCTCAAAAACAATAGTTGTATATCTTTCAAAAATATACATCCCCTACATTAGAAACAAAAACATTATTTTCACCATATATATACGTAAATCCAATTCTTAAATTCCTACCACAAAGTAATTCTCAAAAACAGCTGTATGCGGCCAGTCAGTAGGCACGAGGGCGAGGCAATAATCAAGTCCAGGATTACACTCGAACCCAGCAGCTAACAAACCTCGCCGGCACTCGAGCAGCTCGTTATCGACACCAAAAGCCAGCAGCTCCAATGCAAACGCGTTCGATTCTGTACATATATCGTGGATTTATAAATAATCGCATGCTCGTGCGCCTGGTTTGAAGTATATATACGCGAATTCCTCTCGCGAGTATAACGAAAGAGAAGTTAAATAAACGGATGCGGCTGTTGTTCCGCGGGTTCTTCCTGTTCTGCCAGAGAATGCGCTGTTGTTTCATGGATATCTTGCGGTTGTGTATATCGTGTGCAGCGTGTGTGTTTAGGTGGAATTCTAATTTTTTATTTGGTGAGTGTATATATGTAGTGTGGATTTAGATGTTACTTGTTGTATAAATTATTGTATAAGGTGATATTAGGGTACATGTGAGGATTTACCTCGATGGTCGCTGGTACCTTCGGTCCATTCGTATTTATCTTCTTTCTGATTATCTAAGTAGGCAGTTTCGGTGCTTTAAGAATAAAGTATACTTTTAAAAATGATATTTTTTTTTAAATAATGAAGAGAAACTGTAACAGTTTCTTACTGAATTTCAGAAGCGTCAGGTTCGAAACTACCCAAATTGTCACCTCCCTCTTCTCCCTCAGTACTGAAACAGGTACCCCCCATTATTAAAATACTCCACCACAGAGAAACCAAAATCAATTCCTTCATCATCAACAACATCTAACAAAAAAATTCACCTTTCCTTCCTGATCTTGCTCAAACCTTCAAACGTAGCAAGATCAAATCTATCCTCCAACAAGTCACGATCGAAGTTTCGATTAATACACAGCACCGCGACGATTTCACCCTCGCGTTCGCCTACGACGATGCTACGTTCATCCATTTGCTTCATACGTATCATCTCGCTTACGTAGAAATCGCCGTAAAGCTCGCGCAGCTGTGGCGCGTCCACGTCGAGGAGTCGTACAACGTCGTCGTTGTCCTCTTCGCTGAATTTTTACGCGGAGATATATGTAGTGATAAGTACAATGGGTGGCTTTGATTTGTGGTATAAATATATGTATATATAGGAAGGGGGAATTTCCGCTTGATGTGGGTAGTAGTGGAAATTCAGGCAGTATCGGTGGTTTAATTTTTACAGTAAATTACAATGAATAATAGAGAATGATAAAAGGAGTTGTCGGTGGTTTAGAAGGCGATGTTCCCGCCTGTGTTTTCACCCGTTGGAGAGGAATATGTGAAGATGATTTTGGCATATATAGTAGAATCTATTTTGAATTATCTAAATAGGATTTTTCTTCTTAGAAAAATAAAAAACATCAAAATGTTCAATAATTACATCCCAAAGAATAATAAAAAAATCGTATTTATATATAATGTAAATTTTTACGTTATTGTTTTTTGAAGGAAAAATTCATTTTCTTATGATTCGAAAGAAATCGTTTAGCTGATAATCAGCACTTCAAATCCTTTAGCTTAATCTTAAACATTATCTTTAAAATTTGACGTGCAATGCCAAAACTGGGATCATGTTAATCTACAACGGGCGGAAATGCTTTTTTTATTGGAATAAAAAAATACAGTAAAATAGTGTGTCACAAAGAATATTATAATATAGAAAACTACAGAAACTCTAGAAGAAACCGAAATACGTATAAAAACTAAGTTGATATCGAAAAGCATTTAAATTGCTTATAACGATAATCAATTAAATTTCGACACGATTAACTGCGATCTTCCATTAAGCAACCGCGAAAATATGCGAGCGAAATATTTCAAGTGCCTTACACTACCAGCCGGAACTTCATCTCCGGTACGAGCTGACGCACTTCAGCAACGTACAGTACTTGAGCTTCTACATCATCCTCCTCCTCCACCTCCTCTCTTGTGTCCACCCTTTTAGGCACAATTCTCGTCATTACTCTGCTAATAGCATCAGCTGTAACGATGGGAATTCACGCAACTTGAATTTACAACAAAAAGTCAGAAGAGAGATTGTCTCAGAAAATTTTTATAGCTTTTATATATATAGAAACCTGGAGTAACTTTCGATGATTGCACGAGTATAACGCGGTTGTGGTAGGAAGCTAAGCAAAAAACGGTCGTTAACAATTCCTTGAGGAAGTCTCGCTCGTAACGATCGTCCCAAGCCAACAGGTGGACAAAAAGTGTGTTTGCTTCCGTTGACGTCTCGAAGCTACAATGTGTATAGATATATATACGAACAAGTTGCGGATTTGAAAATTAGATAATTACTGTTGTTGTATTACGTAAAATCTTTTTTACTTGTTTCATTAAATGTATTCATTTCGGTTGTGAAATAACACAGAGGTTACTGAACATATAGTATAAGTTTTCATAATTCAATGTTAACGAATATAACATTAAGATAGATGTAATTATATTTAATATCTATTTTAAAAAAAATGAAAAAGAAAAATAGCTCTCATAATATGAATTGAATATATACAAAAACAAGTATATAATGTTAACAAACCTTAATAATTAAAAAATAATCAGAAACAACGAGTAACTAAACAAACTTGGTTAACCGTACTCGTAATGTACGTCGATCCAGTTCGGCCAGTCGGACAGCGAAACTCCCGGGATGTTTGGGTAATTACAAAGAAATATAGCCGAAACAATTTGCCGTCGCTCATTCTCTTGTACAAGCGACATACACGCTTTTTCACTGTACCAGAACGTATAGTATATAATTTCTAAATTTACTTAAAGAAAAAGTAAACATACTTTTAAATTTTATATATAAGTATGAAACAAAACTTAAAAAATAATATACTTATTCTACCTAACCTACTTTTACCAACCAAAAAGAAACTAATCCTCCACCTCAATAACCCCTCCAAAAAAAAACTCACAACATCACGTCCGGCCCGTATTCAGTATTAACCCCGAGTACGCCTCGTTTAAGAAGCCTCGTAACAGCGGGTACATCCGAGCGCTGAGCACGCCTGCAGCAACACTCGCCACTCATTATTTTCGCGGGCTCCGAGCCATACGTTTCGGTGCTAAGGTCGATCATCGTCGTTGGCAAAGGTCGCTACGTATGCACGCGATTTAATCGTAGAGGTAGAGGAAAAAAGCGAGGCGAAGGTTAGGGGAGTGGAAAAGAAAACAAGGGGCGATCGCGAGGTTACACGCGTATAGGTATAATATGTGATTGCTAGTGTAGGTTATATAGATATGAGAGAATGAAGTGGATCAAAAGGTGAGGTTGAGTGGTACATGTAGGGGTGAGGTGATTTTTCGTTCAAGGTTTTTAGTGTTGTAGTGGAGATTTTTTATTTCATGACGATTGATAATAACGAATTATATATTGTCAGGGTGGCGAGAGAAGATTTATATTCAGCAGGTATTCAATGTTCATAGATATTGAAAATGTTAATTTTTAAAAGAGAAGATTACACTACCCTTGTTATTCTCTGTAAAATGAGTTAAAGTAAAGATAAAGTAAACAACTCAATTAAGGCCGTCAGACTATTCACATATTCGCTATATGCGCAACCCATAAATAACCGTTTCCTCAAAAACGTTCCCCTCGCAACATCCCCGGAAACTCCACAAATCATTCCGATATATATATATATATATCCCAATCAACGTAGCGCTCCTATTAAAGCAATAATTACAATATACTCTGTGTGTGCATACATATATAATAAATTAAATACACTCGTTGACCGCACACACATATGGCTATCTTATCGACGTGACAAGACAAACGAATACGTCGCATTACACACGTGCATGCCAGTATAAATCGTATATACATATAGCGCGCCTATTATGCGTTTGTTATACACTAAGTATAAGATTTTCCAGCGAAATCGACGTGTTTTCACCGAAACCGCGTGCCATGCTTTCTTTTGTTATTTTTACAGCCGATGATATATATAGGCGAACTGTGCGTACACGTGGTTCTGGTATGTTCTCCTATATGACAATCGAGATTTTTTAATTGACGTTTAAGGTCGATTTGGATATATAGTTACGTCACGTGGTTCTGGTTTGATGCTTTTTTTTTTTAAGGAGTGTATAAATCTAAGTCATATGGTTCATTCGAATAAAGTATTTTTCTAATGATGACGAACGATTTTGATATTTAAATTTTTCGATTTTTTTATTTGCGTGTTTTGAGAGAGCGTAGTATTGATATATATTTGAAGTGAGACATGAATCATTATATACTTAATCTTTCATTCGGATAAGTATACATGAATCGTAATAAAATATATTATACTTCAAGATTGGATAAATGCTCTGTATAGATTTATATAGTAAAATTAATTTCTCTTATGACAATCAACATTTTAGCTGTTGAAAAGCTTGTATAATCTTACATATATAAAAAATGTTAAGAGTTGTTAGAGACGCTGATTGGTAATAATTTACAATAAATTTACAATAATTTATTGCAATATTCTTAATTCGACAATTCGCTTATCACGTAAACGGTTGCTGAAAATTCAATTAGACTTTGTTTAATACCAATAAATAGTATACATATATTTAATTGTTGCGATTTCAGAGTGGGTCAGTGAAAGATCAATATTAGCAAGGCGCGCCACTAGACGTCGCGTTTTATTTACTCGACGCGATTGATAATTGATATTATCTGTTGATTGGCTCGAAGGTGCCTTCCACTAAGTCAACCATTATATCATCAGTGACAGATAAAGCAATTCAATTTATATATATATACACACACACCAACGTCAATTTCACAGCAACCACAGTATAACATAAAAATAGACACTTGTATATATGGGAGCTTAATTACTGCCTATACAGCGCGTAATAGAAAAACGCATTTAGCAAATCTATAAGTGATACTTTGTTTGCCCATTGACTTATTGAATTCGAACGGCGTCGGTTTAGTTACATACCGTCGTTAATTTTCTTTGCAAGTATATATATATATATATTATACACTTACAATGCCCATTATTATATATCCCATATACCCACAATATACCTCGCTGTTAATTCACGACACTTTACTCGACTCCTGTATATAAAACAACCGTGGCTCCTGTTTATTATATACGACTTTGCTACGAAAATACATTTCATTGTATTATATATACGTTATGTACGTCCAACCTCGTCGTTATATCATCGCGAAAGAAAAAAACTGTCGCGTAACTATTCTACCTCTAAAAATATATATATATATATATAAAAATAGACAACGCGATCGTATGATATCTATGTATATATATAGTGCGCGACAAATTTTCCGGAACAACAACAACTTTTCTACGCACGCGCGCGTGTCTGCGCGCGTCCATATCGGATAGTTTTGGCGGTGTAGACGCGCCCTTGATTGCCGGCCAAAGGAAAAGTCGAAGAAGTTTCCGCGTTACGTCATGGTTATATATTCGGGTATACGAGCGAGATATGCGCTTAAGTCACCCTTTAGATATGAGACACGTGGAAGTGATCGAAGCTTTTCAGGTACATATGTATATATAGGTATATGAAAAGAAAAATTTCTAACACGAAATTGAATCGTTGATAATTTAATTGAACGTTGCTTTTTGCAGAACTTGAGAATATATTCTCAAAAGTGATTAATTTCTTTTATTAAATGAAATCATTACACTGAGAAAAAAAATTAATAAAAATTATTAAATGTTTTGTTAAAATTACCAAATTTTACAGGAAATTTTACAATACCATGAGTCTAGCAAAAATTTTTATAATATATGATAATCTTTTCGATTTTTATAGTCGGCGGTGGCTTGGTACCCGACGAAATGGTAATTTTTACAAAACTTTTAATAATTTTCACTAAACTTTTTTCTCAGAGTAGGAATAATTATAATGCAATAATAAACTAAATTTTAAAGTAAACTAAAACGTCATAAAATTCTAATAACAATCCTCAAAAGCATTATACAAACAACTAGCTATACAACCACTTGTATGACCTCAAGCACAGTATCAATGTAAGACCTCACCTCTTTGTCCGTAGCGGCCAATGACTGGTACATATATATAAATTTATCCAATGCATGTACATATATATATATCTGTTCAATTTTTAAAATGCAATTGATGGGTTATTAATGAAAGTGAACGCATCGATATATACCAGCAGCAGCAGCAAGGAGGAGACTCGATCGATCATGTCAGACGGGTATAATCAATTAGCTACGCAGCGCGGTTATCTATATATACTTGACGTGTGCGTATCGCTCGGGTATATCGAAGTGTATATATATACCTTCGTACATACATCTCAATCGTAATTTTTACAAGATCAGAGGTACTTGGGTAAAACGCGATGTTAAGAGCCTGTGCTAAATATATATACATATATACGCTGTTGCTACGGTGCATCAATCGATTGAAATCTAAAGTGAAAAGTCGTGTATTATTTTTGTGCGCTTCGCGATTTTTAATACTCAACGTATACAAGATAAGATTTTTGTATTTTTTTTTCAAAAATGGTAAATGCACATTATACTTATAATTATATACTAATTTCTAAAACAAGAAAAAAAGGATTTAACGTATATTTAGTTCTCGCACTTTTTTACTATGTATACACAAGTTTCTCCACTCCCATATTAAGTTATCAAGTATCTTATATATACTCTTCCACTTTAAACGTTCCTTCTTTTTCTCAACGCAGCGAAAGTGCAGCAGCATATATATATATCCAATCGACTTTTCTCACGACTCACAGTAACCAAACAATAATACCGTAACCGCGAAGCCGACAATCAAAGCAAAACAAACCAATATAATCCGCAAATTAAGTGACATAATAATCCACGAAATAAAAAAACAGAAAATCCTCTCTGGTACTTCCCACCAACCGCTATGATCACTCCACTCTATATATATACCTAACTAACTAAAAAAATAACGATATTCATTGTGTGTATATATATATACACGTACACTGTTATAGGTGTCGACTGTGGGAAAAAGGTTCACTCGCGGGGCGGCCTAACGAGCCGCAACGGCAGTGGTGCGGCATTAATGTTATACGCCTGCAGCCGTGTGCAAAAAAAGGGGGCAATATAACGAGGCTTCGCGTCGGTCCTTGCGGTACTACGTGCTATATATATATGTATATACACAGCAGGCGCCGTTGGTACGCGGGTGGATCGGAATAAGGAATCGATTTTGTCGCGATAGCGGTATATATATATATAAAGGTTCAGGGATTATTGTCCGATGGGTTATAGCGATGTATAAATAGAGCGTGATTTCTACGTGGATTATGTGGCGCGTGGAAGTTTTCTTGTTGTATATAGAGGTATAAGATGTTTAAGGAGACCTATATATCTATTCATATTTGCACGTGGTCTTTTTTTTAAACTTAATTTGTTGATTTCTTGTATTAATTATTAATTTTAGGAAATGAGTTTTTACTTAAAGTATCCGCGATGGTCGTTGGGTATTAATAACTACGTCATGTGGTAATGTGCAATTGTTCTAAATATTGTTATATAAAAAAATTATTTTTATCATATTTTAAAAACTGATGTTTAAAAAAGACTATTATTAATTTTATTAACCGAAAGAATAGTTTTTGATGGATTCATATAGTTGTATATGTTTTTACTTATCGATCGTAACAGGATTATATGTTGGTGTATTCGCTTGATGTCAAAACTTGGCTCGCTTAAAGCTTCTTTTCAACTCGTAAACCGACCGTGTAGACAGTGGCATAACACCTAGCAAATGCCGTCATCGTTAGCTGATGAATCGACCGTATGAAATTCATTTCGTTGATGTTTATAAATAAATTTTTAATTTCGGTAGAAGGTAATATATTGTTGTTGCACTTGTTAAAAAATTTGGTGCATCCTACAGTCTATATAAAAATTTATTTCGAAGACAATAATTTATAGATTTTTCCCTGTTTATCTTGTTCAACAGCCTAATTCTTATGAAATTATTACTGTACGAGAATATGAAAAAAAATACTGTAACTCTACACAATACTTGGCTGTATGCCGTATTGTTACTGTAACATTCAAAGTACACAATATCACAGGAATATTGTACTAGTAAATATCGATTACTTCGATTTTACTCCTTCGTATTAAGGAAATTTTCTTTTTAAAACTACACCTACCCCAAATATCTATTCAAACACAAAAAGAACCTATGATTCTTAAAATACAGAAACACAAACTGGAATAAAACATCAGGGTAATCTCTCAAACCACCGCTGATACACAAGTACACAATACGTACTTAACGTAGATATATGAACTTAAAAAGTACATATATAGCGAAATAAAAATCCTTATATAAATAAATATATATTGTTAACGTACAAAACAAAAGTAAAACCACATACTCGACAACGACAAGTCATTCTCCTTTTTACCCATGATCTCCTCGTACAGCGGCCTTGGCGGAGGTGGTGGTTTCTCCACCCTGACGACGACGACCTCTTCCTTAGGTGGTGGCGGTGGCCTTTGAACTTCGACAATCACAACCTTCTTACGCGGTGGTGGTGCCGGCTGTTCACGCTGTATCTCAATGTAGTGCACTTGTTCTGCAGGTTGCCTCGTTGTCTCACGTTCCACTTCAACGAAGCGTACTCTACGCTCGACAGGTTGTTCCCTTTTCACCTCGATGTAACGAACCGTGGGTACTTCTTTCTTCACCTCGACGAAGTGCACCTTCGACGTGGAAGGTGGTGGAAGTGGCGGTGGTGGTGGTGGTGACGATACGTACAAAGGTATATCACGCTCGATCTGCACCTCGCTACGGCGATAGTGGTACTCGAACTTTGTCTCCGCCATTGTTTAACGTTCAGTTCTCACACGGCGAGGTGAACGAAAAAGCTGAATTCACCGATTGTATATCAAGGTCCAGGAAACTCTCCCAATTGCCTATACACGTCTCACGATGCAATGAGTATATATAATATATATAAATGTATAGGTGCGCATGAATCGATGATAAAGTGAAGAGTTTGAAAAGGAAGGAGTTGCTTTACTTCACCAGTCCCACAGTCTGAGGTTCGAGTCCAGCAGGTTTTGCAAGCAGATGCCGAGATAAATGTTTCGCACGTTAACTTTCGAGCGTGATTCCATGGATGCGATTACAGAGTGCAAGGACCAGACACGTCAGATGGTTAATTTGAGGTCTGCTAAAAATGTAACCGGAATATAGCGATAATTTAGAAATCTGAGCTGAACGATGCGTATTATAAATAGTAAGGTTGGGAGAGAATTTTGGTTAAGAGGGGTAAATTGTATAGGGGAAATTCAGGAGGATTCACAAATGAGAATTAACGAAATAACTTAGAAATAAAAAAAAAGAAGGTGTTTAGGATCACAGCAGGGTTGCTGAAAGCTGTATTGGTTGTACGAGTGTGTTAGGTTGCGATGGATCGATAGAATAATATTGTCATTAATAATCCATATAAATAATACAATATATTTATATTGCATTTAGAGTAGACAAGTATTGTCTATTTGTTAACTAATCAAGTATTAGGTAGAAATCACATTATAAAAAACCGTCTAGAATCTATAGGTTATCTGAAGGTCATTGACAGGTTATTCACGTTAAATTATATCACGTTAAAGTTATAAACCACTTGCACGTAACCATAGGATTACAAAGAATAACTTTTAAAAATCTTTTAATTATATAATAACCACTTTAGTATTTGACCTTGACAACACCTTCAAACGAAAAAATCTACTTCACGCGATAAATCACCGCAACCTCGACCTAAAACCTAACACTCGCACAACCACCACAACCTTCTCCAACCTAATATACCACCAAGCGAAACTACCAACACAGCAGCGATGGCTTTTAAGCCGACCGTGAAGAGACAACTGCGCGTGGCCTCTTCTTTAACGCGTGATGAGAGCTGAGGATACTAATCGGCGGTATAACCGGTCGTGGTGGGGGATTCATCACTTTATAGTACCTCTCCCTCGGCAGCTCAGGCAAAACCCTCGAAGCGGGATAAGGCGGGGAATAGAATTTCGGCATGGGCGGCGATGGCCGCCAATTACCACAACGACGTGACAGTGGACAGGGACAGCTTTTGGCGAAGGACAATGGCGGACAGCGTGTAAGAGTGGGGGATTTCGGAGTGGGGATGAGGTAACGGTTCGAGCGAAAGAGATGAAGAGGGCCAGGTTCACGTGGCGCTGTAGCCAATTTAAAGGCCAATGAGAGTTCGCGTGGTATGGGTGAAATAGCTGTGTAGGTGACAGGGAACCGAGGCTTTGCCTCGGCCAGGATCATGGACAAGGTATGTGCAGGTGATAGGCGTAGAGGATGTGAACGACGGGTTGGAGGACCAGGGAGGGGGAGGCTTATAAGACCTAAGGGGATTGGAGTGACAGGGGGTAAGGGGATGCAGCGTGCTGGTCGCGGCATGATGGTGATGTTGAAGGGAAGCGATTGAGAGAATAAGGATGATTATACAATAAAGCGATTTTTCGTGCGTGCGTGAGAGTAAAGCAGGCGTATTACGGCAAACTGGGTGCAGGCTGAAAAAAGCAATAGTTAAAAAGCGATTAGTATAGAAGCAGTAGTGGCTGGGATTTGATTGACTGGTTTCTTAGGTAATTCTAATTAGTGGCTTGTAAAATAAATAGTTATAGCTATTGCACGAGCACGCTGATAAATTGTTATTTGAATTGGTCAAGTCCAAGGTAGTCAGGATTTTAATATCACGTACGCGAGTATAAAAGAATATTATTGTTAACAAGCGCGCGTATGTATGTTGATAAAATAATATACTTTAATTATTATTATTATTATAACTACTATAAAGCAACTTTTAATTGTATTCGATGGGAATACAATTTTTTTTTATAACATTTAAAACCCACGAAAGTTATTTTTTGAAACAATAAATTCTTATGTATGTACACAAATGTTATCCTTGACCCGTGTCTATTGACGTCAAAATCCGAAGGGAATCTCATCAACGCCTTTGATGTAATAGAGGCGGAGTAACTACATAGCGTAAGTAGATACATGTCATGTTTGATGAGACACCTTGTTCTCGTGTCAACGTTACGCATCATAGTCACCGTATATTAAGTGTACACAAACATATTCTAGTTGAAAGGTATGCCAATTAATGTACTTTAAAAAAAAACAACTTCTCTATAAAACCGTGTTAACCTTATCTTTATTAAAAACAATAAATTGTCTATAGTTATATATTCAAAATCATTTAAGAATAAAAAAAAACAACGTAATTAATATTTCGAAATCTACGAAGCATCACAAAAAGAAACTACCGTTAAAAAACTTGACACAATCCAAACAAAACTCGGACACTGCGCTTTTTCTTTCTCTCTCTCTCTCCCTCTTAACGTCGCCGGCAACCTTGAACTTGAACCAGACTCAATCACTGCCCGTCTATACAAAGCTATACGATACTCTCGTTACAACACACATCAACGAATAACACCTGTATACTTTTTGCAACAGCACACAATAACAACAAGAGAGAAAGAAAAAGTACAACGGTTCCAGGACAATTCTTCCTTTTCTTTTCTTTTAACACCCCCGCGTAACTATATATATATATATACACAGTCTGATGTACCTTGATATACACAACGGAGGATCGATCGAACGTGTCTACGCGCGCGCGTCGACGTGCGCACACTGATCATCAACACACAGGTAGGATAGTAGGTAATACACTCCTTGCTCATGCGCGGGCGCGCGGGCGCGCGTAAGAGCAAACCTTTTCTGGCGTCTGCTTCCGCGATGGCCCGCGTCCAATTAACGAGATTAATGCCCATATAACCCGAGAGCGCGCGACGCGACTGTAAGAGAGAGAGAGACTATGGGCGCGGACGCGCGCGCGTGTGAGTTGCGTAACGTTAAGTCTATACTATATGCGAGAGCTCATATTATTCGTGTATGTATGTATGTATGTATATGTATAATAACGATTCGATGCAATATAGCATCGGTATAAGGTATATCGATCGCAATGGTTAGTCGATTGGGTGGAGGTGACCCCTTCCACTGGTGATTCGAGCCTTGAGGTACGCGCATACCGATTCGTTATAGATGGGGAATGCGGTGTGAATCAGTGCGAGCACCCCGAAGGGATGTATAATTGAACGAGGTTATTATTAACTTATTCGATTGATAATACGCGTACGGTTAGTAATGAAGATGAAATGTGGTGTGTGTGTGTGTTGTGTGTGATTTGTGTAGGTTGTTAGGTAAGATGACCGCAAAAGATTTGGGGAAGAATATAAACTCTGGACACGTATATTTGCATAAAATTTAACATTCAGTCGTATTAATTATAATAACAATAAAAACGAGACGCGACAGTGACGCGAGCTGCCTCGTCATATAGATGTCGTGAATTAACTTCCGGGTGTGTTCTAAACTTGTAATTATATCTTCTTCTAAATGTAGTAGTAGTTTTTTTTTAAGATATGCGTTTAATTACCCGAATATAATTAAACCAAATTGCTGTGTTTTCTAAGTTTTTCTGCTTGTGTTTGCAAATATAACAAAATTATAAACAATTTTACTTTTAAACGTACACACATATTAATGAAGTTTTCGAATTCCGAGTGTCTTTAGATGTATCAATTCTCGTTATGCCCACGCTATTTCCCATATTCATCGGATACATTGGGAGTTTGAATGTTTTTTTTATAGGTGTGGGCGAGAACAACGAGAGCTTTAATGTAAACGGACAGCCTTGAAAATATCTACGATCATCAAATTTAATTCGCAACATATATAAATCGATCTCATATCATTTGCATGTCTAATAAGTTGAAAACGTTCGCGTGATATTCAAACAAAAGGTCCATCATAGAAGAAGTTGCTGCCAAAATAATTGGTAAACTTTTGTTGTTTCGCTGCCAGTTATGTATTATATATATATACTTTCAAGTTGAGAGCACTTGTTGCATTAAAATTTCATTTGATAAGCGTAGAAATTGTCATTTTTAATACGTTTACAAACGTAATTTACCACGAATACATATTTTTGGCAGGGTTATTTAAATATAATTATATAATATAATATAATTAAAATTATGTCGCACGAAAATATAACATTGACGCAATACCTGTTAGTCTATACACTTTGACGTCGTCTTTTTATTATCCAATATTTTATACATATGTAGTACGGAAATAAATCCTTGTTTTATGTCAAAATGTTAACGCATTTTGGCAGTGTTTAATTCAACGCTAAACGCGTCAATTTATCATGTGTCTTAATTAAAATGTATCGTTATACAAACAAGTGGTTTCGTGTACATTTAAGTAGAAGATATAAACGCAGTGTTATATAGCATGATGACAAACGATTTACAGAAGAAGTATACCAAATTAAGCGAGTCAACGTTCGCGTGATTGCTGGCGTTGAAAGTGTCATAAAAATTTACATAACTTAACGCATAATTTATCTACAAAATTCTCAAGTGCTATGTAGATTTCGTATTATTTATACTTCTATATTTAACTACTTGTAATTAATCCGTAGAGGATGACATAACTCATGAATTCTTGCAGTAAAACTTTTATTTTTATAAAACAATGATATTTTCATTAAAATTCATAAAAATAATAAAATTAATATTATGTGTATATAAAGTAAATATACGTAAAACATGTCTTCTAAATACGAAATAATAAAATCAACTAATTTGGCCTTTTATCTTTATCTATTAATATACTTGACATAAATTCTTTCCGCAAAATCGAACTAATTTAAAAAAAATTATTTTCGCAAATACACTTGATACAAACTGCACAAACTATATTAGCAAAACTTTTTTTTTCACAAATAACGTTTTCAAAAACCTCAATGTCAACAACATTGAAAAAATTTCACAATACTACACCAGCATTCAAACACCATCTCGTACTGTCATTCAAGTCTGACAACTGATGTCAACGACCTGCGGATCGATTTTCAAAATAGAATCTCGTATACACCGAAAACCAACATTTCCTCGGTCACTTCCCATATATCCAATACCCACCGTACATAATATACACACACTCTATATCCATACAACCTCACGTCATCATCAACTCAACCAACACGCGCATAGAATTACGACACACAGTCCCGCTTGTGCTAAGAAGCATCATCACAAAGATCCATTCTTTATAGACAAACACAACGTATATAACAAAGCGAGTTGAAGCGCCTCGAAGGAACGCGTATGTGCATGCATGAGGCTAAGTCGATTATTCGTTGCCGGTTGGTATATGTAGTAGATTGAAAATGCGTCAACTGGGAATCCTCATGCAGGCAATGAAGCCGTAGAAACTGTCGACCTTCGCATGGCCTCGGCCCCCCAGCGAATTATGTATATGTGTATGTATTCTATATGGGGTATGTGTACCAGCTTTTGTGATTATCCTGGTTTTACGGGGACGATTGGATAGTGATGATTAGGTCAGTAATGGCGTTAAGTTGGATTGGAATTGATTTTTGGCTTATACTTTTATTCTGTGAATAGATCACTATGACGAGATACAAGTTTGTTATGGGGATATTAGTTCTTGATCAGAAGGTTAATTTTAAACGAGGATATAGATTGTTTGAACGAGAATATGTGAGTGCAAGGCAAGTGTATTAGTTACGGCAATTAAGAACTAGAACGTGCAGGCTTATATGAGCTGGTCAAGAAGTCTACCATGTAATTGAGTGAGTTAAATATTTGAGCTAAGAAAATTATCGTTCAGGTCGTTGATCTAAATTATCAGGTTATCGGAGATCATCAAACTTGGAAGTCGTTCATAACAATTTAATTTGCTGTTCCAACATATTTTTGATAAAAGGTAGGTAGCAAAGATAAGAAAGTTTATAAAAGATTTGATGTTTATGAATTCGTATACTACGGTATTATAAATTGCAAGGAAAACTACAGTGAACAAAGGTAAAATCCAAATGACCTGAGCTTTAAAGATCAAAGACAGTTATGAAATCAACGATATATGGTGGTCTTATGTCAGTTGGACAGAGGCCAGGGTAGTACCTAAAGGTTATGACCAGTATAATCTGACACTGTGCAGACTGTATGCTATCACTGTTCTTAAAAAAATACTTTTAATATTTCAGAGGAAAGTACACTAATATAAAATTATTAAAATTTAAAGTTCAAAATATCGTGGTACTGTGACAAATTATATTTCATATAGGTTTATAAAGTAGGAAAAATAATTCATATAGTGTGATACCTTAAAGTACGTTAATAATACAGCAATTTGTACGAAAATTCTTTCATTGGATTAACACATCTACTTACCATACATTACATTTCCATAATTTTCTATCATAGTAATCAGCATCATAAATCCCAATATGAATGAAATGAAGGTACATTAAATCTGTACACTTTAATAAAATCATTTAATTACGAAGTCTTTAATATTTTCATAGTAACATTTTTTTTCATATCAGGAAAACTAATTATCGATTTTATTAAATAAATTGAGATGCTAATTTCAAAAAAGATGAAATGAAACATTCCGTAAATTTTGAAAGTATAATTAAAACTAATTTAATCTTTAGGTCGTTTAGGTTTTAAATAAAACCTTCACATTAAAATTCGTGTAAATAATATACTTTTAGCATCGTTAAAGCCACAATTTACAATCAATCTGTTGGCATTATGGGGAGAGGCCTTCTATATAAGCAGCAAAAATAGAATTCACTTGTGCTGGAATTGATGGGTTAGTTAAGAACGCTCTAATTGCTAACTGTAGCGAAGAAGATTATTTAATTTTGATACTATATATAGATCACAATTCAATTAGGAAAGTTTGACATAAACAAGTTAATGACGTTTTTTCCAATCATTTTACGAACAGCACTGATGGGATAAAAATAATCTGCTTATTTTTAGCACTTTGATTTTCCCAATGCAGAGTTAAGAGCGGAATACTTGACCCGTTGCCAAAAATACCGGAGAATCAAACGAATCGATTATGATTTTTTTTCATAGATCTCTTTTAAATCATGTTAAATGTAATTTTTTGTACATTCGTACGTTTTGCGAAAATGCCGAATGTTGCAGAAATAAAAACACCGATGTACTAAATACTATTTAATCTGCAACGAAAAAAAATATCATTTAATACAGTTATTTCATTTGCAATAAATTTACTTTAAAAACATTACATTAAAAACATTTGTTTTTGCATAAAAAACAAAAATAAATATTCGAAAATATCCTGATTTTCTTTCTGAAATAAAAACAAACTTGCACTCAACCGGTAAAAATAAATTTGTTTACACTTTACTTGGTTCTAAAATAAACGTACTTCAGAAATACTTCAAGGAAACGCAAAATATGACGATTTGTATGGCAATTTCCGCTTTTACAGAAAATACAAAGATTAAGCATAAAAATGAAACTCCTTCAAATAAAAACGATAATCATTTTTCTAACTCATTACAACGAAATTCATTCCATTTATAAAAAAAAAACCAGTTGTATCTCGACCCAATCGTATATTAAACAACTATACAACTTCAACAATCCACATATTAGATACCAAATTAATTAAATCATTTAACCAAACACCCAAACCACCGACATACGTTACCCCTCATCCCACCAATTCATCATTCCTCGCGCGACAATGAAAATCAATTGCATTCACACACACACACACACACACACATACCAAAATCAGCTACAATGACCTCTCCACTTAACCGAAAAATCACACAGAGAATTGAGCTTGGAATTCCGCAGTCGCAACTCGGGCATTGCACTTATATATACCGTTTTCGCGCTTTCATTGTTCCATTCTCACTCGTTTTATCGCGCCCACACGCAGACGCAAAAATTCTCGAGTTATCAGCCTGAGTACATATATATATATATACGTACGTTATACTCTTTATCCGTTCATGCATGCACGTCGTCCTTTTACTTTCGGAGGCAATTATGGCGCCGCGGCAAACAGTCGACGTGGGATTTGAATGCAAATATATATACGCAGTGTACATAGACGTTCTGGGAGGAGATTTACGACAATGATGTTTTTCTCTCTCTCTCTCTGTCTCTCTCGCTTATGGAAGTAAGAGATAAATGGTTTGTGATTTTAATTTATATATCATTGCTGTGTATAGTCTACGTACACTTTGCGTTGAGGAAAAAGCAGTTCGCAATTTTTTTTGCTATATTAAACTAATCGCCTCCTTTTCTACTAATATATATAGAAAGTATATAATTCAAGCTACATCTGCGGGTACACAGCACCATGAACCAAGTTATACCGCAATTAAACCATTATACCATTTTTGCAAAATAATCATCGCTCTTCGCGAATATATACAATAAAGCACAACTCTCCGGCATATAAATGTGGCAATTGCCGCGTATATATACATATGTATACCACTTGGTATTTGCTATTCATTATATACAACGCGCAATCTCGTAATCAAGATGGATTTTCACTTTCCTGGAAGGAATCAGATGTAAAACGCCACACTTCTCACATGCGTAAGTAATTCCGCGAGTATATGAGCAAGCGTATATAGGCACAGTACAGTCATTTATAAGCGGCTCTCTGCGCTCCCCCATTAACACTTTCATAATCTGCCAGCGTCATCGTCATCATCAGCATCGAGCTCGATTTATATACCGTTCTTTTTTTGTTATCCGCCCTATGAATGCCAAGCATTTCATTGAGATTTATACTTGACTATATGTGTGTGTGTATGTGTATTTTCTTTTTTCATTCTTATTTCGATTTATACTTGCTTGCACAATTGGTATGCTTGTACGCGGCTGATGGAGAGTATATAAGCGCCTTGGTCGTTTATTTACTAGATTGCGATCAATTAATGTTTATATATATATATATATATATATATATATGTTTGAGAAATACATACAGTACTATTATATCGCAAGGTAAAAGTTATCAAGAAGTCTATATAAATAATTAATCGGTTATTAGTGTATCTTGGTTATTCATCAATGATATCGTATTATAATTGATCGTTCGTAGAAAATGTAAAAAGAAGAACAAAAAAATGGTTATTGCAGTGGGAATAATAAAAATTAAATTTAAATGCTGTGTAATATCGAATTAACTATATTTTTTTATAGCTCAGTATATGCATATCGAGAGAATAAAATAAATATCGCTTGCGTTTTCACGCTCTTTTTTTGATCGAACTAAAGAGAATAGAACAATCGGTAGAGAATAGAATATATCCAAACATGTTTTGGTTCGTGAGCAATTCAATAACGATTGAAAAAGAAAAAAGACGCGTCGGTACGCGAAGCTTTAGATATAGAAATTCAATCAAACTCAATATCGCTATAGACAAAAGCGAGCGTCGATAAGTATCGGTAAAAATCTATAAACCTTTAACAACTTGGTGACTTATCGTAACGCTTGTTGTTAAAAAAGAAAATGAAAAAAATGGTTATATACGAGAATAGCACAAGTATATAAGGTAAAAGTCACCTTGACGTAGTTGTATTTTGACAGCTAAAGATATGGGTACGTTTATTTGTAAATAAACGCTTGTTATTTTTTCCTCGTATTTAAATTTCTCAAAAACTGCTATATAGTAAGAGAAAAAAAATTTCGCAATAAAAAAAAATAGCTTCTTCGTTATAACCGCGTATACTCAAATAAATAAAACCGACCCTAACTTACCTATATCTACTTTTATAATTAATATGATTACTTATATACAAACCATAGTAAATCCTAATTTTACAAACCAAAAATCATCGAAACCCCACGCTTCGCAACGCCCATGTACATATATAAATATTCCGCGAACCCAACACACACACTCCACGGTATATACCCGCACCATGCATACCAATCACCTCCACTTACGCACGCGCATTTTCAGCAAAAAAGCCCCCTTTGAATCATCAACTCCTCCGATCTCCGCGCGTATACCAAAAATCGCCGATATATAACCCATAGTATATACACGTCTACATATATACAACCGGCGCTCTCTGCACAGCCCACAAGCTTCTCTCGTCTTACGGGCGCCCTCGCGCGCAATCTTTCAATCAGCGGTGCTCTCTCCCTTCTTGTATACATGTACACGTATATATATATATGTGCACTATACCAATGGACGCACAGCATCATCATCATCGTGCTGTTAAACTGTCTCACAGCGGTATTACATATAGGTGTATATGTTGCACAACGGCAATTGAATAGAACAGAATATATGTATATATATATAATGTATAATATTATAACACACTGTACCTTATACCTGTAGACAATGTATATCTTGGGGTACCAAAAGGACCTGCCTTATATATATACACACACGCGCGCGCAGCCACAACGTGAAGTTATAGAATACAAGCGAGAGTAGGTATATACTACTATATACTGAAGATGAGATGAGAACAACACGCGTATATATATATATATATGTTTATATGCAATAACCGAGAAATATATAAGAAAGGACGGAACGGCGCAAGCAGCAACGTTGAGTGCACGCGCGCGACTAAACCCGACTGTATACTCTTTCTCAGTGTATATAACACGCGCAGCAAGCAGCGGCGGCGATTCGCGGCCTCTCCTCCTCGCGCCGCGCACACTGCTGCCGTTTCTCTTTCTCCTCGAGAGTTGCTGCTGCTGCTGCTGCGCTCTCCTCCGTGCGAGGTATAATATAGAGAGAGAGCGAGCGCGGTTCTTCTCTTCTCTCGCGGTATGGTGGTGTATATAACGTGTAGTGCATACGCTGTATATACATATATACATCTCTGTATTGTGGAAGCAAGCGTATATAGGTATACGAATCGCGATATATTAAAGTTCATCTCGCACGCGGTAGAGAAAGAGGAGGGTGTATGTATAGGTATATATATATATGTGTGTGTGTGTATAGGTGGGTATTGTTTTCTCTTTTTTTTTGTAAGCGCGCGACGAGGACTTTTTTTAGGCCGGAAGAGAGAGAGAGGGAGATGTGCGTGAGTGATGTGTTGTTGTGTGGATTTTGGAAAGATGAATATATTGAGGTGGTAGGTACTTTTGTGCGTTCGGTAATGGTTGCTTTGGTACCGATGCTTATGTCACTTATATTGGTTCGATATTATATCGAATACAAAGACATGTGTTGGAATAGTATATATTACGCACCGTGGGAGGAAAAAACTTGGACAGTCTATATCTCGTGTAAAAAAACACGAGATGTGGGCTATCCGATTTTAAGGCTGAAAATGCCATATTCCTGTTTCGGAGCCGGGCGGGAATGTGGTACTTTCGGCCCGGCGGGAGGGAAAACATTCTTTATAAAGTTTTGGTAACATTATGGTTTCGTGAGAAAAAATGCTGATAGTGTATAATAGTTGTCATGGTTGAAAAAATGTCAAATATATAACTTATGTATAAATATTCTATTTTTTGTATAGCATAGCAAACTGACTTGTAATACATTGTTTGGTGAGTATATAAGGTATAGTTGAAACTTAAAAATCGGTAGATTATGACTACTGTGTATAATGAATCAAAAATAATTTTCAATATGCATGATAAGAATAATTCTTTTAGAGAGCCTTCTACGATTTGAGAAAAGTATTGTTTCCACCGTATACCGATAAAAATTTTAATTATCTAACATTAAAATTTGCAGCAACGCAACGCCAAAATTTCGTGCCAGCCGTTCTCACTAATTCCGCCCACGAAAAAAAAAATTGTTCTCCCCGGACGCAAGAAAACATAGATATAACAACAACGCGCGCGTGCGTAACAAAATTATAATAAAAATTAAGTTTCTTTGCAAGAGTTCATTTAGCAACTGCATCGTCATATGCTAATAGTAAACATTGTATTAAACGATATGAATAATTCGGATTTGTATCTGTGGTTTCTTTTTTAAAAGCTGAAAATGTTGGGTATTACGTAGAAAAAAATACTTTTCTTATTTCTTGTTGGTTGAAATTTTTGAAGAAAAAGGGAAAATAGCCCTTTTTTTAAGCACTCAGTCATTGAGTCCAGAAATTTACACAGTGTTTTAAGAAATAAAATAAAACTGAAGAGAAAAAGTTAACATTTACTTTGAAAATTATAAAACGTTGATTCTTTTAAAAGTTATAAAACTTCAATATAGAGAATTATAAAAATAAACATACAAGTACAATAATCATAGGAACCGGCAAACCCAACTTTGACATTATGTCCAACTTCAAATTCATAACTTGTGAAGTTCTTTAGTTACTGTATTTCTTAAATCTTCTGTTTTGTACATTTCTAGACCAAATTGCCGCGCTATAAAAAATGGGGTTGTTTTGTCATTATCATAAAGAAATTTTAATTTGCAAGATAATGTGTCACAAGACATTTTTAATTGTACATAATTTTTCTGTATACTTTTTGATGTAAGAAAACACGTCCGGAATGCGTGCCTTAAAAAAATTGTTGCGAGTTTCGAGGCCGTCTTAAATATAAATTTTTTATGAATTTCCACATATACTTATAGAGAGATTATACGAATTACTAATTATTAATTGTAATTAATTTTGTTTTGCTAATAATAATGTAAGTTGTAAGAGTACGCTCCAAAGGGAAACTACTCACATGTTATACATATGTATTGTAAAAATGTTACTGAATGTCAAAAGACAGATTGTAAGTAAAATGTGGAGTTAAAAAAAATTGTAATTAATCAAATATTAATTATAAGAATATTTTTTGTTGTTTAAAAATAAAAGTTTACTTTCATTTGAAAAATAAAATATTTTACGAAAAACAAAAACTATAATACTAATAGTAGATAATAAATATTTATCACTATATTTACATAAAAAATATGTTTAAAAATAATTTTTTTTATATCTGACTCTACTGTTATAGTTATTTTATTGACTCGAAGAACGAAACAAAAGTTGTAATATTTTTGTTTGATCTCATATACTTTACGTTCTAAAGAAAAGAAAATTAGCACTGCAGCATAGTTCAAAACGTTTTTCTATATTAATGAGGTGTCCACAGTTGTGTTAGGCATAATGTTCTGTATGCAGTACAACAATAATGATCAACTTTAATCGTTTGTTACATATAATTTACTGCTAATATTTTTAACAAATAGTTTAAATTGATGAATACCGGTATTTTTGCAGTTCTTATATTAAAAAAATAATTATAGTGTTTTATTAAATGTAACATTAAAAGTTACATGTAAAGTTAAAAAGTACTTTTTAGGTATATAAAAGTCTACTGACTGACAAATGTTAGGGAAATAAAAATTTTTTTATTGATCTCCACTGTGGCCGTGTAGTGGGTGACTGACCGAGAGCGAGAACTTGCACCTTTTTCTTCTTGAAAAACTTTCCAATTTATATCCAATTAGTGGTAATAAAATTTCTTTTTATAAAATTATGGATACATTACGGTGGAGTTCTCTAGTACCTAGAATTTTCTAGCACCCTCATTTGAATTTTACAGGTTGTTTTCCGTATTACGTGTTAAATAAACGATTTACAATGACAATATTGTAGTTTTATTTTGTTGTAGTTCCGTAAATATTGGCAATGATTAAATTTCTAAAGAAAAAGCAAATGAAAGTAAATGGTAATACCCATAATTGACTTTTTCTATATATTAAAATTTTGGTACCAACACAAAGTTATCAATAATTAATGTTACAGTCGAAAACATGAATATGAATAAATAATATTACGATTCGTGTCATCGTCTACTTACATTTATTACTAAAAAATTTTAAGAAAAGGGTCTATAAGTATAAATAGAGATTTTCATTTAATAAATATTATGACGTACATTTCCACCCCACTTTTTGCCTGTATTTTTTTTTATTTAAAATAATTATAATGTAAAAAAAAAATGTCAGTTTTACACACGGGACTTTTTTCTGATAAGTTAATTATTAAATTATAAAATGAGTTTTTTCGTAAATAAAACCGACTTACGTATTTATTATATTAACCGGGAAATTAACAATTTTATATTCTGTCATTTTACACAAGTCATTCATTATCATGCGCTTATTTTTATATTTATTCAAGGCTAACTTAATTTCTAAAAACATTTCTGTATTTTTTAAACTTTATTTAACCTTCATCTATATTTCTTATAAACATAGTGACTCGTTGAATGGAAAGCTTATTTTTTTGCTAATAACATAAAGTAATAATAACAAATTTAAATAAATGTTTACAAGTTTGTAGAAACAATTATGTTAGATTTGCTGTCTATTTCTGCTGTTTACCTTAATAAGTAGTTACTGATATCTATACAAATGTCAAAGGAAATGAAATAAAATGTAAAAGATTAATGAAATCACCAATTTTTATTGTAACTGAAAAGAATAATATATAAACAAGTAGTATTCATAAAAAATATAATTTTTATTCAACAGCTCTTAAACGTTGTTTAATTAATAAAACGTGAATAAATCTCGAGACAAAGTGTATTGAAAGCATCATATAAGTGCTAGAGCTTTATAAATCAAAAAGATCTGTGAGTTCTTTATTATACGTATATATCAGAGAAAAATTTTTGCACAGCAATTGCTTTGACAATCTCATATCTTAATGTACAATTGGCAAGCTCTGAGCAGTTTATAAGCTACTATTATATACTTGTAGAAAAATAATCCTAAATGGAATTCTAGCAGCATTTTTACGTAAAAAAGAATTAAAAAATTGTAAGATAAAAAGATTAGTATGTATTCTGAAAACAGTGAAATTATACAAGAATCATACACACAAGTACAAATGAATATCTTCAACATTTTTTCGCAGCTGACTGATTTTTTCATCAAATATGGCTATAACTGGTATGAAATATCTATTTCTGTCACAACGTATGAGCGTTTATATAAAAAATTTCTCGAAAACTTTTATAACATATAAATAACTTTAAATAATTTATTGCATTATTACTGTACATAAAATCATCGAATTAAATGCAATAAATAATTACAATCACCTAGAATGGTGCTACGCATTTGGATTAACTAAGGACTATAAGGGGAAAATTCCACGTTTTTACAAATTATTAAACAAAATTTGTTTAATAATATAACTTTATATGAAATTAAGAAAAAATAAATGAAAATCGCTAATATATAATATTACGGCGAATTTCATACAATATATAATGTTTAGACTTTACCATTGTCATGTCTTTGTACATAGTACTCCTATATTCCGAAAAAACTTTCTATTAATGATGAAAATTTATTTTCAGGCCCACAAAGAGACTTCATAAAATTACTTTATTCTTTCATTTATTTTTAAACAACATTTTTTTGGAAAACCTATATTACAAATTGTTCATGAAATTTGATCATTACAGGCCTGTTAATAAACTTCCTTCAAAAACCACTATTTGATCATATGGTCAGCAAAAACTCACTGTATATACATATTATTTGTTTTCCTATAATAAAAAGATTAAGTGAAAGAAATCATTTCAAAATAAAATAGGATTCTGGAGTTTCCGTTTCATTTCATATTAAATAATTTTTTGCGTTGTGAGAAATGTTTGTTATAAAGACGTAATTACACCTTTATAATAAATTTTATTTGATACAGAATTTTATTTGGTACGTTGTTTCAAAACGTTTGAATAATCAATTTCTCGAAACTATGTCAACACTTAAAAGTACTTAGATTTATGGAATTTAAAACTTAAATCAAATTCTTAAAAATAAAAACAATTTCTTCAAATGTATTTACAATAAACGCAAGTGTGCGTTAAATTAAAATATATATTTTGGCATAGTTCCAAGAAAATTCGATTATCGAGAGCTTACAAATAACAAATTTATTCAAATACAGATTTTAACCATTATTTTCATGACCATCAATCAAATCCAAACTTCTGAAAAAGCACTCACTGTTGCAAGTTTATGGTAGATCAGCATTCATTTTCTTCTCAAAAACGTTCTATAAACACTGCATTCACTTTTTATTACAAACGTCCTATATAATTAAGCGCTTTAAAAATATAAAATATTTAATTTATTACTTGAAAATTAAAGTAATTCAAAACATTGAAAACAATATCAGAACCCTATCTTAAAGAGAATATCTGTGTTCTCGTCTAAGATATTGAATATCAGCCATTTAAAACAGAAATTTTTCTTTCAAACTTTGGCGCTTGCCGGGAAACAAAATGTGTGTCCAATGATTCCACGGCTTTGGAAGTGAAGAAAAACGAAGTCTTAAGTACGACGTCGTAAAGAACCGGTATAAGAAAAATGTGTATAATTTACATAAAACCTAACTATACACTCGATTTAACTAGAAGTTATTTCATCGACTGAGGAAAAATAAATTACGCACTGACTCTAAGCAGTATTCAACTAATTCCCACACAGAACCTGCACAACTTTCTTTTTAGGTCTAATAACAGTACAATTATACACCAATTTGTTTTAAACGTTTAATTTTACATTTTATATCGAATTTCTCGAACTCAAATCCAAATTGTTCATATCAAGTCGACATTGGTTTACAAAACTAGAATATCTTTTTTTGATTTACTACCAATAGAAAATTACGATTACGTGAAATTTCGATAACTGAATAAATCGAAATGCATGCAACTTTAATATAAACAACTTTTCTTTGCACGTTTATCGACTGGTGTATAAAATTTATCTTCACACAGTTCACGATTTTATCACGAATGAAAGACATTAAATTACGCAGAAAAAGATCGAAGCACATGTGAACGTGTAGGAAAAAGAAGGATTACACAGTACCGACAGTTTTCTCATCCATACAGCACAACGTACCCCATTAGCGGCTCCCCCTATCCAATTTATACGTACAAGCTTAGCTCCTAAAAATTTCAAGTCTTGGACTTCTTTAATTATTTCTTAAATCCATTTTTCATATTTTTTTTTATTTATCACAAGATTGCGAAATTGATGGAGTCTTGGCTTCACCTCTCTCTGGGCCACTCGTCTTGTGGCATGGCCCTCGTCAGCCTCAGTCTGAGTTGGGGTCGGTTGACATTAAAGTTATCGACTTCTTCCTCAGCGGCTAGTTTTTTTTGTAATAAACGAAAATAGTTAAAGAAAAGGTAATTTTATTTTATTGTATCGTCTTCAATTCTCATGCATTACCTTGAGGAACATTCGCTCCTGCTTGCTCCTCCTCGTGCTGGTCCTCCTCAGCTGGCTGAGGCTCATTCTCTTTTGGATTGTTGACTTTGTACATGACCTCGTGACAGAGTGGACACCTGTCCTGAACGTAGAGCCACTTGCGCAGACAGACACCATGGAAGAAATGATTGCATTTCGTCATTCTGGCCGTCTCCATTTCCTGGTAGCAAATGGCACAAACATCGGCGAGCTCGCGCAACTGCTGCTCATTGGCCTTCGGTAAAGAATTGATCTTGTTGACGGCGTGCCGACGCTTCATGAATACACTCCAGCCAGCCTTGGCCTCACACCACAGATTGAAGTAGGCGTGCACGCACATCATGAAGGCGCGTATGGTACCACCGGACTCGAACACCAGAATCCAAAAGCCATTGCAGAATAGAATGATGCCGAAAGTGAATTCGACCGAGTTACCGAAGGATCTGAAATATGAGAAAAAAATGATGAATAATGTAATATTTTTAATTACGTCTATCAAATTTTCAAAAGCATTTTTTATTTTTTTTTAATAAAAAGTTTAAAGCAGTCGATAAAGTAATTAATTTGTACTTGTATGCTATATCTCTTTAAAAATTGCCGGTGAGGGAGTTATGAAAGGAAGTAAAAATAGATCAAAGACTTTAATTAGATACCTATCACCTATATTGGCATACATCGTATGTATTGACCACTATTGTGAGTCATAAAGTTTAGAGAAAAAAAATACCATGCATGCAGTTATGAAAGATATATCAATACGTTTTGCATTATTATTTTATGAATAACCATTGAAAGCATGCATATCACAGAAATTTGTAGTTTTCAAACATCAGAATGAAATAAACATTAGAATGATGCAATCCACAAGGACCTCTAACTTACTTGATTATGTAAACCCAATCGTCGAGCTCATCCCAAAAGTTTTTGCAATAGGCGTCGTAGAGGAAGAGCGAATAAATGGCCAACGAGACGAAGACCTTAACGACCACCTCAATGCTGAAGACGGTGACGGCCAGTAGCCAGGTGCTGATCGTATAATGCGACCAAAGAAAGCTGAGCAGCCAGATCGGGAAGACAATGAGAAAGACACAGACCGCCAGGGCCCTCATGTGCTTGTGAAGCGCTGGATTGTGCGAGGCGCTCAGTGACATCAGCAGCGGATTGACAATATTGTGCACAAAGTGTAACACCGCCGTGAACAATAGACACAGATTGCGACACAGTCGTAGCAGTCTATTCTCCTTGTCCAAGGATGTGAGACCAGTCTGCAAGGCGAGTATATAGAAGAGCATGGCTGACACAGTGCCAATACTCTTCTCGTCCTCGTCGTCGATGAGCAATACCCAGTGGAAGAAGCAACCGATGTAGTGGCAGATAACAGAGATGATACTCGTCATGCCGAGTACGGCGGTGAGGGTCTCGCAGCCGTTCACCATCAGTGTCTTGATCATGCCGTAATAGCTAAACGTCTCGTTACCATAGTCGCGTAGTAGAATTTGTATAACTTGCTCGGAGACGCGCAGGATCCAGAAAGTGCGCAGTACAGTTGGCACATGTAGCCGCGTCCACTGAGTCTCGGCGAGCGCTGAGATACCGTAGTTCGAGATGAAGGTGCGACCAAACTGATAGCCACGGTAGATCGTCTTCCAGATTTTGTAAGCGTTGTGCCAGAGTACGTACTTACATACGCCCACGGGTACCAGTACCGCGAATATCGGCGCCCGTGTCATAATTAATGTCTAGGAAACAATGAAAGTATAATGTTAGATTATCAGAATTTCCGATTAATTAATCATTTATATAGATTTGAATATTAATTAATTTAATTATTTTATCATGTAGTACATAAGATTTTCATAATTAAGAAGATGTATTTTTATTATTAAAATGATTTCCGTATATTTAAAATGTTGTACAAGATTAATTTGCACATTTTAAATAGAATTATTAAATGTTTTGTTTCATTGATAATAAATTTGACTGATTAACAAATAAAATTTGTTATCAATATTGTATTGACTCAAGTGTATTTAAAGCCAAGCATAACAGAATTGTTCACTCTTTAATGTAGTAGTAATGTAAATAAAAACTTTAATATATATTAATTTAATAGTCATCAATATTAATACTAATTTTTAATGAAATTTAACTAACTTATACTAATTTGTAACCTACATTGATGAAATTTATGATTAAAAAGTGTCTTTGATAGGTATCTACTTAAAATATGTAATATTAAAATTCAAATTATATTGGTAATGAATAAATTACTTACAGGTAAGGGATAAAGTCCTATTTGTGATGGCAATTTGAAACTAAAACTAAGTATTTCGTTTAGCACATCACTTTTTGGCCCAAGATGAGTGTAAGCAAACACTTGTGCAAGAGCGCACTGGAAAATGTAATTCTGAATAATTTGCAAGCCTGGACCATTAAAGAATAAATTTGATATCCTAAGATTAAGAATTTCAGCCAGTATGCTGTTTCCATTTTCTTTGGAATCGAGGAAAGTAATAATAGCATCCATGGTACTTGCATTAGACCAGTAAGATACGAATACCGTTACAACTGATATCAGGTAGAGGTAGACGATAACCAGGTCTTTTGTCCACAGCATAAAAGTACAAATTGCAGCTGCACATCCTGTTAAATATAAAAGCATTTACTATTATATCTGCTATTTTTCTGAATGTTTTTGCTTCAGTTATATTATTTTTTAAATTAATCAAGTATTGTTTTTTGAATTTTCAATAAATTTAAAATACAAATTAACAAAAACTTGATTAGTTTGACTACTCTAATAAACTACTATTTATTATTAAAATTACTGAATGAGAAAAATAAACATTTATCGAATTTTTTATAAAAACTTCAATGTTTGCAATTGAACTATTCATTATCAGCATAATTATGTGATAACGTTTACACTATATCTTAAGTTTCTAAACCATAAATTTAACTGAAAACTCAATATGTTATTTCCAATACTCTAAAATATTACACCAAAAATGAAAAAATAAAAAATAAAAAAATGTTCTCAGATAAAGCTACAATTAAATTCAGATAGTATTGTACGATGTTATCACTTATATAATTAAGATATTTTTAATGACAAGACAAAATAATCCTCAGCTAAAAAAATAACAGATAGACTGAGGCGGTATAGTAGACAATAAACTTTACCTAAACAGCACGCTATAATTCTCAATGCTACTACCAGATACACCTGATAAGAGTAGATGGAATAAGCTGACGGTGAGTTGTACGTTCCAGACCAGTTTTGCGATGCTATCACATAATTCCCAGCTGTGGTCATTATGGAGTCCAGCACGCCACCATCCTGAGACTCCATTTTAAAGCCATATTCGGTGGTATTGTAGATGGTGGGCTCATCGGATACCCCCAGGCCTATCCTCAGCAATTCATCGATGATGAATAGCGGTGGTACCCTGAGGATAACACAGGCCAAGCTGACAATTGTCTCTCTCATCCTGATGATAGAGATGCCAAGACTGGCAATTTTCTCTTGCACCCACAGCTCCAGTTTGACTATATTAGCTGAGCTGCTGCTCCTCTCAATGATACGGTATCCAGGACTACTGCCTTGGAGTTGTTCCAAGTACAGAAACTGCAACACTAATCCACACACACACACACACACACAATCTCTTTAATAAAACACTGCAATGAACCTTATTCAAATTGTAACGCTAATCAACGTTTCATACACCTTTCGACTTCTACGCGAAACTACGCAATATCAAGCTGTTATACTTGGTCAACCAACAACTTTCCGAGTCTATCGCAAAAGAAAGTAAAAAAAAAAACAAAAATAAAAAAACTACCCGCATGTATAGGTGTGTATCAACATATAAACTAGCACAGATAGGAAAAGCGTTTACTACCTCCTCAAACCTCAATGTCGACTCCGAACCAGCGGGACGTCGCTGTTCCTAAGGAACATTCGCGGTACTCGACGACCCACGACGCGGCGATGTAGACGACGCACACACGTACGAGAGAGAGAGAGAGAGTTTTTATGTATACACACCAAAACCGACGACGGCAATACCCACACACACCGACAGCCGTCAGCGGCGACGCATATTATAATTTTTCGCTGCCTCTCTCTACTATATACTGCTTTAGCTGGCACACTATTATAACGTGCTTAGCATGTACTCTCTTATTATACACACGCCGCTAGCGACGACACTCTCGTTCTCTCTCTCTCTCTCTCTGGCACGGTACAGAGCAGCTCTCTCTCTCTCTCTCTTAAGCTCGTGTGCACACCGATATCGTGTGTTGTATATATATATATATACGTCGAGTACTTCACCGCCTGATACTTGCTTATACTGCTTGCCTGCCTACTGCTGCTGCCGCGACGGCGAACGTGCGCGCCAACCGCGAAAGTTGTCGTCTCCTTACTTATACTTTGCACAAGAGCAAGAGAACACGTCAGTGAAAATTAAAGATGCACGACCGCGCGCGCGCGCCCGCGCGAGCTATGGATGTATGTATGTTGTAAAATATTATATAGGTAGATGTATATAAGCGAGTGCTATTGCATTATGACGACGATATGCAGGATATAGGTATAACCTATATAAAGGGTAAGTATGTATTATTATATGCTGCAGTGTAGCTGATATAGACGGTGTTTATTGTAGCAGATTTATGTAGTTACACGATGATGTATACCTATGGTTGCGGAAAATAAGCATCAGCGCGGTGTGTGTGTATATATAGAGGTTAGGTGTCGCCGTGACGGCAGCGGCGCTGTTTTTCGGCGATATATACGTTGGGGAAGTGTATATATATATATGTGGTGAAGCGTACTGCGTAAGATAGGTGCGAATTGCGCCTTGTACAAGGGTATCAGGTATATAGATGTAGGCGCGTAGAGGGGAACCGGTGACGATGACAATTCCGTGGGCGACTATATGACCATGAAGAGAGAGAGAGAGAGAGAGGTTTTGGGTAAGTATATATATGTATGTAGAAAGAAATAGAGGATGGGCCGATGACGGATGGATATAGATGGATTTGTTTGACTCTGATGGCGAACAGGCGAGTGATATTAGATATGGTTGCAAGGTGAGTGAGGGTGAAAACTTTCGGCGTTTGTACTTCTGAGTGTATGTATGTATGTATATATATACTTGGTTGGTATTGTTTTATATGTATGGCGCGATAGTAAAATTAAAAAAGAATAAACGCAATTTGAAAGGATTTGGTTATTCGGTAGTTTGATGAATTATGGCTATAATTTATCATTGATACGTATTAACTTACTATTTATGGAACTAAAAGGATTTTACAATAAAAAAAAATTAAATTTTAACTATATACCGAAACGAACAGAAATTTAAATTTTATCGCAAATTTTACAAAATTTACATTGTAATATATCTACTCTTTACATAAAAAACTTATCAAACAACATTTAGACATGACTGATTCTATTTGAACTCGTGCATATTATCACTTGTCACTAATCGATGTTTTTTTTTTACCTTAATTGTAACAAAAAACACGAACGGAATTTTTTTATAAGTTATGTTGATTCTACAGCCTACTTATCATATATTAGAATAAAAAATAAAGATTTGAAGAATTTAAACGAATGTTAAACCATGACAAACTGCTCTAACTGTGAGAATTTTAATATCAGCTATGTAGTTTTTGATAGAATATTAATTCGAAGGTTAAAATTTATCCTGTAAACTTTTAACACTAAAAGGCAATATTCTTCCTAACCAAATGTTTTTCAAAATATATAATTTTTTCTAAAATTTCAATAATTTGATTTCCAAATACAAAAGTTTCCTGAGAAACGACTGCGTGATTTTTTCGTTTCTTTGATCCGAAAATTAATTTATTAAAATCTATATATAAGGACAAATGACTACTTCAATATAATTTATGCTAATTTGTTATAATTATTTAGCACTTTTCTGACAGTGAAATTTCTGTATATTCTTACTTGTTAAAGGTTTTTCTATTACTCTATTTTTGGTAAAATAAAAGTTTAGATCCATCCACGAGTATAGCAAGTATATGTTCAAATGCATTTTCAATAAAAACGATGCTATTTGAATACATTATGCTTCAAAACACGCGAGCATTTACATAAAAAGTCTGATTAATTCTGAAAAACAAGTACAGAAATAAAAAAAAACTCAATATATCTGGTCATTTGCAACAGGTTGTACGAAAAACAAATTATTCGGCAAAAAAAATTCTAAAATTAGTTATTTTACCCTCCATATATTTCCCTAGTTATTATATAGGTAAAACGACAACTTTCATATAATAAAATCTATTTTCATTCTATAGCTCATGGTTTATGCAATAAATTCTATATAACAACGCGCAATCAAAAATACACTATATATAAGCACCGATGGCAATTTTTCTAAAGCACGCATACATCAAAACAGAATTATTTTTACTTTATTCATGACCTGAGATATACTTTATTCAAGACTATATATATAGATATATAGTCTACAGATTAATCAAAAGCCCATTATTCATATGAAAATAAAACATCGCATAGATCGATAAACCCATTCTCCCCCCCTCCCCCTGCCCCTCGAATTTCAAACACAGCGTACATATAAAAACACGTTTGTAAATTATATTTACCCATCCATTTACATTCAACTTCCGTATATAATTAAATGCCACAAGACATTGTAGCAGCGATAATAATTATTGGTTAAGGATATCCAGAAGTCGGTCAAACGATTCGACTTTACACGCGCGTGTGTGTCTATATATATCGACGCCCCCAACGAATACTAGCACATTTCATTTTGCTAGGAAAACTAACACGATTTACGAGTTTGCGACGAAAAGTAACACAACTGAAATCCCGCGTCGAAAATTAGCATGTTTCAAAGCCCGAGACGAAAACTAGCACATTTCGAGGATCCCGCGTAGAAAACTAGCACATTTCGCGATCTCACGTGGAACACTAAATACGATTCGATCAGTTATGTATATAACTGCTGTACTGTCTAGGTGGTTTTATGAAAAAATTATCGATTTTTACGAAATGACGAGAAAAAATGCTTTTCTCTCCATAAGAGTCTATGTTCTCGGTAGTTCACCTAGTGACCTTACATGAGAAAAAAAAACAAAAAAAAAAGAATTAATTCTCACTTTCAGTATAGGTATTTTTCTTTTCTCTTGGTTATCGACTTCGCCACTTCGCCGGAGTCGCCTTGAAATAATTTTTTTTTTCACGCGGAGATTTCGAAATATGTCAGTTTCCAACGCGGTTACCGCGAGTTGTGCTAGTTTTCCACGCAGAAATGTGTTAGTTTCCGCACGCATAATTACGAGATGTACTATAGTTTTCCACGCAGAAATTCGAAATGTGTTAGTTTTCATTGCAACCATTTGAAATGTGCTAGTTTTCGTTGGGAGCGTCGATATATATATATTCCACGAAAATACCGCAAGCTTATCATGTCAACGCATCCGTTACAGAGTTTATCGCAATCGGTGAATGCCAAAATACCCAATATTTAAAAATAAAGCTTCCTATACCCAGAATTATCTAAAATTACAAACTAATGTATATGTATATATACATCTATACACGTACACCGTTACAATCGATAATACGAGCACGTGACACTATCGTCGCGGCAGCAACACAACCACCCCGCATATACACCCAGCGTCCCAAACAAACACACCGCCTTCCCTAATATAATACTTTTCCTCTCCAATCTTTCATCCTTATTTTCTGTCATCCCCATACGTACAATTAATTTCCATTCACACACCTAGGTATACATATATATACCCACCTATACGTGCGACTCAGCAGTAGGTTCTCCAAGGCCGAGCGGCGACCGCGAGCGGCGCGCGTCTCGGCCGACCTCATATCATCCTTCTCTCTTCTCCTCTCTCTCTCTTCCTCTCTCTCTCTCTCTCACTCTTTTTTTGGTACGTCTCTTTTATATATATATATATATATATCCGCTTCGGTTCGCTAAGCTTCCACTCTATATGTAACGAGGTAAAACAACCACACAACACCGCTGCAAGCTGGAGCAATCTGGAGCTTTCTGTGTATATACTTTGTATATATATATATAATGTACAACCTCGTTGTTATTGGAGATTCATCGAGAATATGTATTGATCCTCTCACTCTCCTCTCTCTTTTTTTTGGCACTGAGGAACGTGTGATATATATATATATATTAAGAGACGACGTTGTGCGTATATATATATATATATATATATATGTATATATGCCAGTTGACAAAGTGCGTGTTGATATACCTCGCGCAGAGGCGCAAGGTTCGTGCGCGCGCGCGACCGACTGAATGCAATGATATGCGTTTGCGCTATATGGAGGACGATGTGTGAGAGTGAGAGAGATATGGTTGTGCGCAAGCGCATACTGGTTTACCGGCGCAAGCACGCAGCCCTTCCAGACTGATTTCGTGTGTGTGTATATATATATATATATATATATATAATCAGGTGGTGTATGCAGTGGAGTACAATTCATTTTTTTTTTATGATTGCTGGGATGTTATGATGAAGAGGGTCGGGTAACGGATGTGACTTTAAAAGAGTAGTAAAATTAGACACTAAAGCTAAATGAAAGCTTTTTTTTATAAAACGGTATTTATAAATCATTTAAGATTTTAAGTTTTAAATATCATTTAAAAACAAGATGACGAAATCAGAGACAATGAGTTTTCATTTACTTTTTGAAAAATTAAAAGATATTGATTACTTTTAAGGTTGTGAATTACTGATTAATTTCTAAAATTCACTGCTACATTGTGCTCAATTTTAAACTTTGATAATTTTGTCAGGAATCAATATTTTTTTATTTTTAAAGAAAAAAAAAATGAAAGCTCGTTTTTCTTAGTTTAATTTTCTTTTTTGTGCTAATATTGAAGATTTTTTTAACTTTAATGGTTATCGTTTTAAGAAGAAACTCTTTCAAAACAATTAAAAAAGTGAATGAACCTGATATAAAGATAAGATTAAGATAAGTAGATAAGATGATTAGATGATTAGTGAACAATTTAATTACTTTGGTCTCAATCGTTTGCAGAGATAAGTATGCTTTCCTCCCAAAATGAATTCAATTGAAGACTTTTTGAAGTTTAATGGTTACTGTTTTAAGAAGAAACTCTTTCAAAACTATTTTCAAAATAAAACTGATAATGATCTGAACTTCTAATTTTTAACGTCAGGGTCTAACATTGTTACTTTCTTTAATTTCTATATTAAAAAATTTATCCTAAATTACATACACTAAAGAATTAAGAATGTACAATGGATTTTCTAAAATAATCGAACTTTTTGTTTATAATACGTATAAACTGAAAAATTGTTTACTAACATAAATCCTGATATTGCAATCATTTCTATACTCTTTATCTACGAATCAATTATTTTTTCATTAGTTCGATTATTTCAAGGAATGTCAATAATTACTGTCGACGTCTTCGATCAATTACAAGCACTGATAGATGAATGGATATTTTATAAAGATAAACGTGGCCCATTGTCAGTTTTGAGTGGCTCTTATTTGTGGAGACCACTTCTTCTACACAAAATAATGACCATCCATCATTCATGACAAACAAATTTATAATTATATCATACTAATGAAATAAATATATTTGAGGAGCTCACTTAATCTGCAACGGAAAGTAAACTATAATTTTTCCTCAAAATTGAATCAAATCAAATTCTGTAAAAAAATTTGATATGTATGTTTTAGTGCTGAGCTCCAGTTTTGGGCACATTCAGTATAAAATCAAGATACCATATCTTATTATTTTGGTCTCTACGACTTATCGGCGCGTGAATTTAATTACATCTTGAAAATTAAGCAAACATCTTTGAAAAAAATGCTATGTCAAACCATAAAGATTATTCTATTAAATTTTAAAATGATTTTATTCGTTTAATTTTTCCATAAACATTTTAAAAATCTTCTGACTTTGTTTTGAATAATTAATATCTAGCGAAATTTTTCGCTAATCTCCTCGGAATTGCAAAAACGTTTCTGAAACAATCTAATTGATGGAATCTTTCGAAAATTAAATAGAAAATTGCGTATATCGTTGTATCTAGGGTATTGCAAAGCGCTTTTTTCTTTTTATTCTTATTTAACTTTCAACAACTAATTAAATTTGCGTACTGCTATGACAGAAACCAATGTTAAATATTTTTAGAATATTTTTATAAAAAAACTAACGAAGTGTTTTCTTAAAATCATGAATATTGATTAATAAATTAGAATCACCTCTAATAAACATAATTACTAATTTAGAAAACACTTTGCTGCTTTGTTAGTAAAAACAGTAAGGAAAAAAAGAGTCTTTCTCCAATACGTACTTCAAAAAGTATTATCCCGCATAAGACATCTTTTTGTGAAATGTAAAGTGTCCCTCAGATATTTACAATAAATTCAAAATTATAAAAATGATTTTCCTGTTTCAAAATGCGATATTCGTCCTGAAAAATATTCCGAGAATCAAAATAAATTCGTTTAAAATGGACAAACTGTCACTCTGTTGCTTTCGTCTCGTGACACACGAAAATTTTCTCCTTTAGACGGCGGATGTACAGATAATTTTCAAATAATTATTAAATAAGATAAAAAATAAAAAGATAATTAAAAAGGTGAACAAAACTGACATAAAGATAAGATTAAGAATTTTGTAAAAATATGTTTCAAATGAATGCCAACGTTACTTGTTTTACAACTTCAAACACATTTCTAAGAAAATCTAGTGAATGGAATGATGATTTTTTTATTTGATTTTTTGATTCTATATATTATTCTAAACTTGTAAAAAAATTTGAGTGAAATATTTGAAAAGTTGTCAAAGATATAAGCAAAAATGTCAATAAACTTCTATAAAAACGAGCCACCAGTTACCGATTTAGGTGTTATCACACAAACGTAAGCCACATTAAGAACCAATTTCTTACAACCAATTTTACGGTTAAAGAAAAAAAAACTTAATATTTCAAAATGTTAATTTAAAATTTATAAAAATAATTTAATTAATTTTTTAACAAAAAAAATACTACGAAAAAAGCGTTTCGACTACACATTAAACTAAGAAAAAAATATGTTACCTATTTAATGTTTATATATTTTATACATACATGCATAATCTAAACACATATACAAAAATTTTAAATGCAATTGACGAACTCAAATCGCGCGCTCTGCAGCTGGTAAAAGTGTGAAAGACGCCGCTGCAAGACGCCACGAAACATTGCTATGCGACAAATAGTTTTGATACGTACAACTCTTCAGCCCTAAACTACATAAAATACCAACAATTTAAGCCCAACTGGATTAAAATCCATTACCTCTGTGAACCTGCTGGAGACGGCAAAGTCTAAATTTTGAAGTATCCATATATTGGGACAAATTAGGTCTAGAATTACCATTTTTGGCTTATTTTGTCATAAATTTAACATATTTTTAGTATATTGGTTCAAAATTTTATTAATAATTCAAATTTCTTTTATACAGATCATTTTAGTGGGAAAAATTTAAAGGTGTCATCCTCCCCTTAAACTATTGCGGAGGGCCTGATCAAGCGTTTTTTTACAGATATTTTATTTAAAATTTTATATCGGTAAGGTAGGTTTCTACGCTTAATATGTCGTTACACAAAAATGTTAAACATAAAAATTGTAAGTAATACTAAAGTACCAATTCAAAACGTTTGGATACAATCAAAATAATCGATTTTTGACCATTATAGAAAACAAATAATTCTTTATAAATGCGTTACAATTTTCGTCAAAATATTTGAAATGAAAAGTTCTCCTGATCATAGTAGCGATTGTGCCTTATATATGAAAACGAAGTTTTTATATTTATCTCTTGTTATTCATGAACTTAATAGAACTATAACCCATAAGCGACAGAAAAAAAATAAGCGAAGCTCATAACGATCTACGCAATTTATCAAAATTTCAAGTTATCATACCGGCCCGACTTTATTCTCGAATTTATCTGTCTGTTATCTCCCACGTATTTACGCCACACGTGTTTTCGCCATGCTATATAACGTTGCAATATACGCGCGATCGAGCGCGCGAAAGTCCTCTAGTGATCATCTTTGCTCATTCATCCCCACCGCGGCTATATAGTAATAAGCGCGCTGTTTCTTCTTCCTGTTCTAGTCGATTTTTTTGCCGTATCGTATATACTTAATAACAGATCGCCCGCCAAATCTACAGGCCACTTGCTGCGCTCTAACTCACGCCAGTCAGCGTTCTGCCGTTCTAGTAATCGAATATTATAGGAAAATGTCGTTCTCCAAGCTCAGGCTAAGCACCGTAAGGATTTATAACGGCGTCAATGATCATTATAAGATGCATAAGATAATTGTGTTGAAATACGACGAAACAAAACAATGAATTATTTAGTATAATTCGAATATTATCGGTGAATTGTGTGTGCAGTGTTTTTCAGTGTTCGGTATATAAAGTGGTATATTAGATTTGGCAATTACGTTTGATGGTTCGCAAAGAATTGTGCATTAGGCGTTTAAGCAGTCAAAAAAGTCTTCAGTATTTATTAAAAGAATATCATATGACCATTTTAATAATAGTTGTAAATGGGTAGTAAGTAGAATGCCGATCTCGGTGACAAACTTCTATATAAAATCGTTTATTGTTTGAGCGGCACTTTCTATTAATTATTTTTAATGGCTAATATTGATCAAATTTCAAAATACCAGACAGTATTAATTATTAATAAAATATAAAAATTCTAAATGAAAATTATGAAAGATTAAATTAATTAATTAAGACGTATTTTAAAAATTATAATTAACATACGATGAAATGTAATTGCATTTTATTATTTCATACAAAATAAAACTTTTTGAGCAAGAACAACCACGTATACAATTAATGAATTTTCTGTATTTTTAATGATTTTGTTCCTGATTTTATTAAAAATTTTTATGAAAAATTTCACCTTTTTACACAAAGTCTTAGAAATATAACTATAATTTTTTTAATTTTGATAGCATAAATATTAGCTATAATTATTTATATCGAACAGCACGTGTATCGAAGATTTGTGACACACTTTCTCTTTCCATTTTTATTTCCTTTCGTCATTATCGCTCAATAATTTGTTTCCTCAACAGCAATTTTTATATAACTTTTTTGTATTTAGCACGTGTTCTAATAAATTACACTTTCTGTCTTTTCTCGGCCTAAAACTTTCATCGTTTGCTAAATAATTTGTTTTCATTGTGAACATGCCGGTAGCAAATTTGATGCGCACGTGTTAAAGGGAAAATTATCCACGTCTTAATGAAATTGAAAATTAATTCAGTGAAACCTTTAATATTTTCTTTTTAAATTCTTTTTCGACACTCCGTGTGGAAAGTTAGTTTTTCCACACACTCGGCACAAAACGTGTGTTCAAAATCTGACTTTCCCGCACTTGTATTGTAATGTACCATTTCCTATCATCCACGAATCGTTCCCGCATGCTCGTCTCAGCACGTGGAACAGTGCTGGTTTGCGCACGCAGGTGCGTGTTCAGTCTCGAACTTTGCGCAACTCGATTATAGGAAATAGTATATTACGCAACTAGTGTTGCGTATACTATTGTTTGACAGAAGTGCGCAAAAACACTGCAAATTTATAAAAATAATACAAACTAACATAAAAAGAGAAATGTAATAAAAGATATGAGTCGATTTTCTCACCCGAGCTTAGCGAGGGTGAGAAAAATGACGAGTAAATGCACATAAATGAGGTAAAAAATAAACATATAAATATATAAATAAACTTAGTAAAGTTGATCAACAAAACTATTACAATAAATTTACGATAACTTAATTATTTATTAAAAAATAAACTATTACAATCAATATAAAAAAAATAAATCATACAGAATTTAAAATGGTTATTTCCATATCATTTATTTATGACAAATTTAACTGAACAATTATTCAGATTGAAAGAAAAATTCTTATTTTGCTATAGGGAATTGAGACATTAGCATGGTTTTATTTATACTCGTAGCATCGTTTGTTTTGATTAGGCTTAGCCCGAGCGCCCACAATTCCATGAAATACATATCGGTTTGTTTACTTATTTTGAGAAATTTTTAATCAAAGGGTTCGAAGCGTGCTCAAAGAAAGTGTTTTGTATAGTTTGTTATGCTCGCTTACCGTGTGCAAAGCATGTTTATATATATTTCTGAGTGTGTAAATCTATTGCTTTGCGCACTGAAAACAAGCATGAGAAGTAGTGTTTTGTGCACGCTGTGTTAAAAAATAGTATATACGGTACACGTGCGCTGTGTAGGTGTACCCGCACTCACTCTTTGAGCGCCAAACTTCGCTCGTGCGGGAATCACCTACTTTGCGCACTTGTATCGTAAATTTACTATTTTATAACGGTTGACAGTGTTAACAAATACAGTATGAACCTTCCTTATGCGCGTTTATACTTTACAAAAAAATACTCCCCTCATTAACGATGTACGGATGCCCCATGTAACGGACGTAAATGTTAATGAAAAATATATTTTATTTTAATCGAGTAATTCATCTGATGTCCAATCTTACAATTCCAAAAATTATATTTGTCTACGAAAAATTATAAATACGTCGAAGAGTAATGAATACTCCATTACGTTTTTGAATTATGCCATCCATTAGATTTTTCAAGAATCTATCCGAAAAAGCGTCTTCTTTTTTTAATAATGGTTAAAGGTGTTCATGGACAGCGGTTATAAGTAATTATAATAACGTATACATGAAGGGAATAATTCTACTGTCTAGGTTTTCTACCGTTTAAAAAAAACTGTCAAATTCATTTTTCTAAAAAACCTAGATAGGATAATCATTCACTTCATGTTTTTTGCCGAAATAATTTATTAATTTAAGACCATCGTCACCTTAAAAAAAATGTTTTTTTTAAATGTAGAAAAAATGTTTTTTTTAATATTGTTTATCTTAAAATTTTTTTCCTTGTTCCAAAGCATCCTCCAAGAAGAAGAGAATATTCCTATCTTATTTTATTCTCCGAAAATTCACAGACAAAATTTGAAAATCCCCGTAAAAAGCTACTATATCTTATCCGCAGAATAGTTTGCGGTAGACGTCTGATAGATGTTACTGGAACATCACTGGTGCTTTCACTCTAATAGTCCAAATGAAACGTCGTAGTTTTTTCCGGGTATTCTCAGTTTTTCGTTTATTAACATTAGTCCTCGTTAAAATTATCCACACAAATACCACACACAAGAATAGTTTTTTTTCGATTTCACTAGAGTATTCCTGAGTACATTCCACAATTTTTGTGGTCTACTTTTTGTCGAAAGCATAGGAATTTTTTAATCAAAACATTGCACTTTCCGTTTTGTTTCTTAATAGATTACGAGCTTGCGCGATCCATCAATTAGATCAAAGATACTAAAGTTATCAAGACACCATCTTATCAAGATTCTATAACAAGTCAGCATAGTTCAATCATCTTTGCAGATCATATTTCTTTGCAATCGATAATCGGTTGTGAACCAAATCTTTGGTTATTATATCATTCCATACTTTCATAGAAATTAATTAAATGTTTTCCGGTCACAAGTTATTTTTTATCGCAGAAATCAAGTTGACCCCAATATGACTTCTTGTAATTTTGTCTTATCTTTATAGATAAGGGGGTCTAATAGTAACCGAGAATTATCTCATATGTATAGTTGTTTGAAACATAAGTTAAAAAAAGAAAATAAATCGAAAAGTTTAGTAGTATGTGAGTGATATCAAACAATACTATTACCGATATAAACACTGTTGAAATTAACAATATTTTGTAATTCATTTTTTGCTCAAATGATAAAGTAGTATCAAAGTAAACAACACCTTTTGTGATAAAGTTATATTAAATTTATCCATTGCATTGTTAAGTTGGCACAATCATCTTACGCATTAAAACACAAATATACATACTTCATGGTAAGATATGTTTGCTTATTGAATACTTTCATAAAATTCTATAAATTTTTGTAAAGTCTTTCTACATTCATTGTCCTTTTTTTTGTAGAACAAATATTCATATATTATAAACAGGCGCTCAGGAGATCTATTCGGCAATGTTCATCCTTCACACCCGGAAGAACGAAGTTATCAGCTTCGAAAGTAAAATTACCTAATCAGAATCGGACGAATTACACAGCAACAAAACTGAAAGAAAAACCTATATACTGGCTTGATGACGACGATAATAATAACGCAAATGTACATTTTTTAATTCACACATCTAATGTTTGGCTAGCTATTTTAAAATGTATTTTTCCTCCCGCCGGGCCGAAAGTACCACATTCCCGCCCGGCTCCGAAACGGGAATATGGCATTTTCAGCCTCGGTCGGAGGAAAAATAGTATACGCTCCTCGGGAGTAAAATCGGACAGCCCACATCTCGTGTTTGCCACCCTCGCCTTCGGCTCGGGTGACAATTTACACGAGATATAGACTTTCCAAGTTTTTTCCTCCCACGGTGCGTAATAAACTATTAATTATAGCAAAAAAATGTATTTTGTAGTTGAAGGATTTGATGGAACCATACATTTTCGTGAAACAAATACCAAACCAAAATGCAAGATGGGCATTTTTGAAGGGTTTTAATCTATGGATGAAAATACCAGAGAAGAAATTAAGAGATATTGAAGCACTGTTTGGAGCAATGTACGACTACATGGTTATGTAAGTAAATTCTTTTATGTACTATCAAGTTTTGGGGAAAAAATCTAGATACAGAAGGAAAATTGTTAATATGGATATATGACGCGATTGAAAATACAGAAAAGATTATAATACTAAGCTTTTAAAAAATAGCTTTATTTTTACATCTAAATCTCTATATAAGATTGTTATACGATCAGACTTAATCGATTACCCTAAACTGCAATTATTAATACGTTTATTATTGATATTATTATATTATTAATATGTTTTCATATAGGTTTTTGAAATATATTCAAATTATAACAGTTCAATGGAATAACTTTAGAATTGTCTGATATTATTTGTATAAATCAGAATATTTTGTTGTCAATGAAAATACCTTAAGGAAATATGTAGTTACATCAGTTTACTTTTATGCTTCTCCTTCTATTATAATCATTGAATCATTCTCAGGTTTGATGACATGTTAGACAACTCAGAGCTTCGAAGAAGACTCCCAACAGCTCACAGAGTTTATGGAACCCAAAAAACAACGCTTTCATGTAATGCGCTCATTATGCTCGTTTTAAAAAAATTAATGGAATTTGAGAATCCAGAGGTATTTTTATTTGCTTTATTAATTTTTAACAATAAGCCATAATGCAGCATAATTACTAATTATCTTCTGTAGGCAATACGAATTTTCCAAGAGGAAATGCTGAAGTATTATACTGGTCAGAATAGAGAAATATCTTGGTCGGTGAACTCCGAATGTCCAACAGTATCTGAATATTTTGATGTCGTTAGTGAAAGTAAGAAACTGATGTATTCAGCATAAAGTTGCCGCCATCCTCATAACTTTTCTTCCCCTCCGAGATATTTTTTTTCGCTCCGAAATTTTGGAGCACACTCGGTTTTCATGCTTCGAAAACTCTGAAAATTTTCAGATTTCCAGAAGAAAAGAGAGGAAACCTCTTTACATCAGTATTTCACACAAACTTCATTTCTTTTCTTCAAATTTTGTTTAATCTGTCAATTGTTTTGCTTATTTCAAACATACATTTTTAATCTTTTGTTTCTCATTCTATCGTTAAAATCTTTTTATTATTATTTTAAAACGATATAGTTGTTTTAATTTTCTTTTAATAACTAATTCTCACGCATGCTCTCCTCCGCACGCTTTTGCACCTTGAAATTGCGATTTATAAAATTAAAATATCGTAAGATTCAAACTTCGGTTCTAATTTTAGAAACGCAATGTGGATTTAATTTTATTTTTCGACTAATGCAGACCATGTCAGAGTGTAAAGAGGATTTTTCAACCCTGTCAAGATTATTAAGCTTGTACTACCAATTTCAGAATGACTACTCAAATCTTCATCAAGCAAAGGTATATTTAACAAATTTGCAAATTAAAAATCTATTTGTAATTGGCATAATTTTTTAAATAATGAAAAATATCTAATTCTAGTACTGGGAATATAAAGGGTTTGCTGACGATATATCGGAAGGCAGATTTACTTTGCCAATAATTCATGCAGTCAATAGTGGCACTCACGATGGCGTTGTAGTTTTGAGTATCCTTTTTCTGAATACATAATATCCCCAAAATTGTGTGTGTGGGGGGGGGCTCCGAGGCATAACGAGATAAGTCCACTTTTTTTTCTTTTTTTTTCTTCTTTTTTTTTAAATCGGGAAAACCTTGCATTTTGTATCTTTAAATGAGTCTTTTTCAGTTAAAACTATCAGTAGTAGCTAAAGCTACGATATACGGAAAACGTAACAACACAAGTCCATTTTTCAAATTTATTGCGCGGCATAACAACATAACTCTAGCACTGATTTATTTTATTCAACCAAATTGAATATAAAAATTATTTTATATTATTTTTTATACAATAACTAGATAAAGTTTATAATTTTACAAACGTTAAGTACATAAACGTGAGAATTTTGAAAGTTAGTTCATAATACCTGTTCTTTTACGAAATAAAAAAAAATGCTTTTTAATTTATCGTGAATTCAAGTTGTATTCAAGTTGTATTATTTTTAACATAATTATTCGTTGATCAATTAATTTTAATCCGAATTCATAATTAAATTAACGAAAATGATCGAGAAATAAACGAGAACAGGACTATTAGATAAGTCCAAGTTCTCGGTATAACGACGTAACTTCATATTTTTGCGAGTTTTCACGAAAGATAAAATGCATAACCTGGTCATACCACCACTAAATATTAGTTTTAAATGTGTTAATTGATTAGTACAATATCGCACCGTATCTCGTTTATTCCGATCTTACGAATAAGTTTGAACATTGAAACCCATTTTTCTCAGAAACTCTGAAAGTGGACTTATATCGTTATGCCTCGGAGTCACAGATATAAGTATAACTAATTCACATTAAGCCCGTCAAAATTGTTTGATAATCTTTTTTTTAAATAGAAATATTTCATCTCAGCTTTTTATTAGAAACATTCAAATTATGGTAAATTTATAAATATATTTATACTATAGTATTTCGAGAGTTATTTTGGTTTGAAGGGGGATTTGATTTTTTTAAATATTAGATATCAGTCCTCGCAAGTGTCAACCAAAAACCCATTCACAAAAATCCTGAAACACGGATATTTTTATTTTTAATAAAGATACTCCCCCAATATTTATTGTATATACGTTCACAAATTTTTCTTAATAAAAAAATCAGACATTGTTCGTCAACAAACGAAGGACGTTGAAATGAAAAAGCACTGCTTGCAATTACTCGAAAAGTTAGGCTCCATGGAGTACGCAAGGCAAGTTGTTGTAGACACAGAACAGCAGCTCAGGGCTGAAATCGACAGACTTGGAGGAAATGAAATACTGCACAAAACGATTGACATGATAAATCTTTGGCAAAACGACGAGAACTACGAAAACGAGTCAAAATGACTAGAAAACGAGACAAAATTTTTTTTATAATTTAAAAAACTTCGTATATGAACACCTAGGTACTGGTATTTCGGTGCTCTGCACAGTGTATCGATCAAATATCATAAAAATAATATATTTATAATAGTTAATTATGTACAAAATCTTATGTTAAGCAAGAGCCGCAAAAAGCAATTAATATTATATGTAAAATAATGAACTTATATATCCTATTCATGTTATTGAAAAATTACTTTAGAAAACATATTATTCTTAAAAAAGGCCTATTTATAATTCAATCAAGGAATATATATCAATTTAATTTTATTAAAGATTTTGAAGAATCTCTTTCATATTGTGTATAATACTTTTACTTTGCGATACTGGAATTCCAAACAATATCCACGAAAATTTGATTTCTGAGAGAAATAACAAATTTATAATAAAAAAAATGAAGTTATTATTACAATAGTATTAGTACTTTATGTACTAACAAAAAGAGAATGAATATTTGCTTTTTGCTTCTATAGATTTAATTTGATTACTTAGAAAGGCAAACATTGTAATTTTATGCGAAAATAATTTTTTTCGAATGTTACTATTTTGTCTGCTAAAGACAGAGTTTAATTTTGTTATTAATAAACAACATTAATAAAATTACTAGTCGTTGACTTGTGGTAGTCACCTAAGGTAATCTTAATAAATTCGTAAATCCCAAGATCTATAAACCCACAAACCCCGTACCGTTTTATAAGTGAAAATATTTTATTTAAATGAAGTTAAAATTTATACCGTTTACAGAATTAGAATCTTTCTATTCTATCTAAGTGAAAAAAAAAAAATTTTATATTAATTTCATATCGGTTCTCATTTATTTTGGCTATCTTATTAATATTATTTTTTCTAAAATTTTTCAAAATAGTGCGCATATGTGCAAATCTCACAAAATCTGCGAAAAACAACGAAAAATAGACCTCAAAATTTTTTTTTTGAGCATACTTTCCAAATTCGGTTTTTCTTGTTGGTTAGGGTGTCTAGAAGAGATATCCGGGATTGAACAAAGTTCATTGAAGGGTATCATTTTTTTGGGACAACTAATCGATTTTGTAAAAATGATTAAAAATAGCTCTGTTTAGTTCTAAATCATTCCACCAAAAATAACTTAATATAAAATTTGGAAAAAAGCACCCCGATCGTAAGAGGCAAGGGGACTCGCGCTAATTACCCACTCCAAAAATTAACGTTTTCTATTCAAATAAACAACTTTGAACTTTAAATGACCTTGAAAGCTTCACATCAAGGTCAAAAAAATCGAGGTCATTGGCCCCTTCGTCGTTCAAACATTTGTTTAACGATAAATCTAGAAATGTTAAAAAAAAACGTATTTTGAACAATTTTTTAACATTTGACCTTGATTTGACTCAACAAATCACTCCTTAAATTCATAACTCTCATGTGCGACGTAAAATTTCCCGCTCTTTTTGAATCTGGTGTCAAAAATAGGGGTTCCTATATCAATGTGACCTTCAAAGACCTTGGACATTGATCTGAAGGTCAAATCCATTAGTACCAAAAGGTGACCTCCTTTGGCCTGAACAATTTTTTTGTAGGTTAAGTATTTTAGAAGATATTTGGATCCATCAATTAAAATGGGTACCCTGTATATGCTTAAGACGAATGTGGCATGTGAAGTTTTGCTGTGCTTATAAATTAATTAAATTATTCGCATCGATCTGGAATAATTTGCAAACTTTTTCTACTTAATGTTCTATCAAAAAGTTTTAAGTTTTTTTAGTAAAAAATCATGAAAAATGAGGATTTATGATAAAATAATTCAAAATGTTCAAATTTTCAAATAATTCTAACTTTAGATCGATTGCACATTTTGTTCTAAAACTTTGTACTTATTTGTATTTCCGGAAGAATTTAAAATGAGTAAAAAAATTTTAAAATGTTGACCTGAAGAGTTGACGTGAAATTCTGTAATATGTGTGTGTGTGCGTATAGCGCATGCACGAAACCGGTGCAGCCGCGGTATAGTTGCAGTGTGAGCACGTGTTTGTTCTGCAAGTTCTAGTTCTAGTGCTCCTTCTCTATATAAAAGGAGAGTGCGATATATCTCAAATTGAATTGAGCAAATTCAGATAATGAGATCGTTATAAAAAAATTTCATTGGTTGTAATACTGGTCAAATAGGCTAGTGTCCACACTCCACATGTGCGCGGAGCGCGCATTGCTTAGAGTCGAGGATTATATTCTATTTGAAAAATTTCTAACCTCTCTCGCACTTGTTATATCGGAGTTTCTAAATATAAACCTTTTAAAATCTATTCAATAAACGTTTGTTAATTTTTTTAAATTATCTATATCAATTAATAACTATCTAAGTATTTTTTAATAATAGTTATTAACAATTCAATTCAGCGTATTATACAATTCCAGTGTCAAACGTACAAGTAACTAGTATAATGGCAAAAAGTTATTAAATATTGAGTTCAATACTACAATAATAGCAGTACAAAGTATCAATATGAAAAGATATATGTTAAGATTGTCATATATTGGAACACGTTATAGAGGTTCCCAAAAACATTGTAACACTAAAGTATTAGTTGATGCAGATTCTATAGAAGGAACTTTAGACAGTTCGTTTCTAAAAGTACAAAAATGGTTTAATAATGTACCAAGTGTATTCTTAGCTGGTAGAACAGACGCTGGAGTTCATGCATTAAATATGAGTGGACATGTTGATTTAGATCCTAAATATAAAGAACATCATTTTGACACAAGCAATTTAGTCAGAATGTTGAATCGATATTTAATTAGGTGTGGTCATGATATAAGAGTATTTTCATGTCATGAAGTAAGCGATAACTTTCATGCAAGACATTCAGCCACGTCTCGAAGTTACATATATAGATTTCTCATGCCAAAAGATCCATGCAATCAGCAAATACCAATTTCAGAATATGCTAGGACACTTCATCTGCATACATATCCAGAAAAATTTGATTTCGAAAGAATGAAGGCAGGAATAGATTTATTTCAAGGTACAAAAGATTTTACTACATTCTCTGCTATGAGAAAGGATAGATTAGATAGATTTAGAAGCAGTATCAAAACATTGCACGTAAAAATAGAAGAAACACACCCACTAATGCCATCTGATCCACATTCGAATGATTTTGTTTATTGGAATCTAATTTTTACTTCTAAATCTTTTCTTTATAATCAGATAAGGCGTATTGTAGGAGCTTTGATTGCTCTAGGTAGATCTAGGATATCAGAAGAAGATATTATAACTATGCTTCAAGTGCCATCACATACTAATTGGAATTCACATGCAAAACCAGCTGAACCGCATGGACTTTACCTTTTGAATGTAGAATATGATGAAGAAATTACTAAAGATATATCTAAAGAAAGATAATTTTTATTATTTACATGGTAATTGTAAATAAAACTATGTAAAAATGTAAATATACTTTTAAAATGAAATTACTTAATAGAGAAAAAAGACATTGTCACTTTATTTTACCACTCATTAATAGCAAGGTTTCTGATTGGAAATTAAATTGTCATATACAACCTTTGGTAAACTTTTAAAATATTTTTTTAGTTCAAAAACTATTTTAAAACCTTGTGATTATTTTAATTTAAAATTACTTTACTTTTCTGTCTATTTTAGGATGTATTATTCATTTTTAGCGAATTTAAAAGATTTTTATTGAAAGACAGCTTGATAATTTCCTTTTTTTTTTTACCTTTTTTTTCTAATAAAATGCTAAATTACTTTAAAAGCACAAATTTATAATATTAAAAATATCAATTGCATTAATCACAGAACTAATTTTACAGGAAAAAATATGGTGATTGTGGTGATAAAAAAGAACCAAATTTTTTTTTTACAAAGGTTTATTGGTATTTTCTCTCCTCTCAGCATATTCCAATTTTATACTCTATATTTTCGCTTAAACATTACCAGGGCCATTTAAATGCCACGCAAAAAAAAAGACTCAGTATTCAGCATCTCTGTTTAACCCGCATACGACAAAATCTCACATTTCTCACACTCTCCCGAATTGTTACAGCTTGCACTCACACTCTCTCTCTCTCTTCCTTGCAGCAACGTGTTGTGTGTATCTACGTGATTTTTTTTTATATTCAGTGTTCGACATTATAGTCTTCCCGCATCCTTTCGCTCCTTCTCTCTCGCTCTCGAGATTTTATGGCATAACGCGTGTATAGTAACATACTTCATTTTTTTAAATTTTTTTATGTTATACATGCGAGTGTGTTTTGTGGTTTTATTTCAATGTTTTATGAGTATGTGATTTATTTCTTTTTATTATTATTTCCTTTAATTACTTTCCGTGTTATCTATAGTGTTGTCGCGTAGATCGGAAGATCTCGTTTATGTAATCGCTTCTCTTTTTTTTTAGTTATTTTCATTATTTTATTTATTAATTCCGCTTATTCTTTTTTTTTTACAATTCATTCATAAGGCGCCATCTGCTTCGCGTGTATATATTCCGTTTTTCCTCGCTTTTTTTCCTTTTATTATTCTTAATAAAAATACACAACTTGGGTTCAAACTACGCGCGCTACATCGCGACATAATTCACATTATTTTATCACAATAAAAACAGGTCCTGTGTGCGAGCCAAAAACTATTTTACGCGCGTCTTAATTCTCTCTTTAATCTCTTTTCCTGCCCTTTACAATCTTTTGCGCTCGTACAAAGTCTCGAATCCGAAAAAGCGTCTTTTAAAAAAATCGAAAATTTTCTCGTTATTATCGTTATATTGTAACTTTTAGTTGTTAAACATCTGTTCGTGTGTTTATCAAGACGGCAGAGGACAGATTCGAAATTTTACGCCGCTTAGGTCCGGCGTGTGTTCGCTTCCGTAGATGGAAAAAAATTTTAAGTTTCATGTCAAATAAAAATCTTCTTAAAGTTCTTGCAATGTGAATTTGCAAAATCTTCTGATAAGACTTTAAACGTTAAATTTAAATTTCAAAAATGTGTAAATTAGTATCAACTATTTAATGCTGTATTAATGTTAAAAAGATACAAAACCAAGGCATGGTGTAAAATTTTCATTCTAAAACATTGTAAAAGTTTACGAAGTCTTAGAATATTTAACAACTCTAATGAATCCACATTACTTATTGTTCGACAAATATTTCATTAACAACATTACATAGGTGAAAATAATTTTCAATTGTTCTGCCACTAAGAATTCTATCCAATAAAGCTCAAATTAAATAGGTTTTTAATTGATTGAAATTTCGAAATGAATCGATTTAATTAATGTTGTGTAAACAAATTAAGTGACTTTATAAGTATTAATTATTCGGTTTTTTAATTAAAAAATTAATCGTAATTTTAACCTTTTATTCATTGTTAGACATATCACAATTTTTTTCACTTATAAACATCATGACTCTTTATGTAATAAGTAAATTATGTATAAAAATTGAAAATACTTCTAAAAGTACAATTGATGATACGCCAGCACAACCAATCGATAATTTTAATATGTAGAAATAAAACAGAGCAGATGACGGAGCAAACAATCCGGAACCCTTAGTTTGCGAATAGCGTGATGTTGAATAATTAGGAATTAAAGAAGAATTTAAGCCGATTTTAGTGTTGCTTTTGTTAAAAAAATGTATGCCGAATAATGAATATGTATTCGTTACTTATTTATTCGTTAAAAAAAGCGACGCAAAGAATATATTTTATAGTATTATAATGAAATTTTATTTCTCTTATACTGAATTCTTTTTTACTCCTTACTTCTCTTTATATCTAAAATTTGGCTCGTTTATCTAATTGAAACGAATTTACTGTCTCTAACTTAAGAATCTAAAATCTAATTTGCAGATCAATAAAAGTGAGCTTTCACTCAGCACTTAAACAATTTGAATAATTTGACATTAACAATTACAGAATATATGTTTATTTTTTATATTGCGTTGTCGATAGCACGAAAAAAAAAATTTAAACAAACTTTTAAGGAAGTCGTGGTGACAGAAAGAAAATCATTTGATGATCATTCAAAATTTAGATATTATTATTAAAAGTTAATACAAAAACGTTATTTATCTGGTTTGTTTGTTTTTTTTTTTTTTTAGAAAACGCTAGCTCTTTTATATTTTCTTCATGATGAAAAATGCTTCTTTTTAATTGCTTCTGTATTTGTACAATATATTTTTCTCGTATTTCCTTTTATTAATAAAACCTTCATATTTTCTTCAAAAAAATTTTCTTTCCGTAATGGCACGCACTGACATACGCTACAACGTTAAAAACAAATAAAATTTCACAGATCGTGTATTTCCTTCGTACATTCAAACGATTGAAGCGAGCAATGTAATCGAATAAAGCAGCAGCACGATCCTCGAGATCGTCGTTTCTCTCCTTCATCACACATTATTCTCATCAATGCCTTTATTTCAACGGCATCACCGCATTTCTCTTTTTATAAATAAAAAATAAATCACCGGTGCGATCGAAGCGAGCTAAACGAGTCAGAGGGAAAGTTCGCAAACCAAGTGCACTATACCTACTATTTTTCATTTCTTTCTTCCAATTCAAAAAAGTACAATTCTCTATGTACAAGTCAATATTATACAATTTATTGTTTTGATTGAAAAGGAGGCTTTTTAGAAAGCTGTTCAAAGGTTAGGAGGATTTCTGTTTCCGGCGGATAAATTTTTAATGCTTAACGTCTCTTTATTTTTCTTCTAGTTTCAGCGAGGATAGAATATGGGACAGAATTTGCTCGTGGATCAAAAAATCTGCGGCGGAATTTCACGTATACTTTATGTACAATCTATCTATACTGGTTATTTATTTTCAAAAATAACTATGGCTGAATAATATTGGTTTTCATTCCATTCGTCAATTTCATCAATTTCTATATTTCAAAACCTCTGTTCTTCACTTTGGTTCGAGCTGTTTTATTTCTTTGTATGTTTTAGGAATAAGCTGTTCATGACCATTATTACAATCAATGCGAAATTTTTTTCTCTTTAAAATGAAATTTGAGCTTGTTTTTATTTTTATTAATTTCACGAATAACTATTAAAAATAAGTATGTTGACTTAATAAGTGGACAGAATACAATTTTATTATAAAAATAAAAACGAACAACTGTAGGCCTTCAGAAGCTAATAACATTGGAATTGAACGTCACCTTGTTTTAAATGTATTGATAAGAAACGTTCGTACATCTTAAAAACAGAAAGGACCCTAATAATCTTAAAAAAAAAAGTTCTTTCGATCCTACGTTACTGGTTCCAGCCATTCAAAAATGAGATATATAAAAGTTTAATTGTTGGAAAATTAAATTTCATTCATCTTTTAAAAAGTGAAATTACGTGTAATTACTTATGCACACGATGATTAATGAACTGTACTATTTCCTTATGTTATTTTTTTGAGCTCAGTTGCAGTCGTACTTCAAACTTAATATACATAATAACTATGATTAAGGTACCTAGTATCAGCATTAGCATTTTGTTATTGATTTTTGGTGCACAAGGTAGGCAGGGAATGAGCGAATAAAAAGAAAACGGATGTGAAAAGTACTTTTTTACCTTATTTCATCACATACTATTATTATCAAGATTGTTTTTTTTTATATTTTTTATATTTTAAAAAAGATGTCTTTAACGTTATCAGGAAAATCAATAACAACATGTTAAAGGTACTCGGCCTCAAATGCTTTGCGCTTCTGCCTCCATTTGGTTCAGTATCGAAAATAATCATCGACTCTCTACGTCCATATGTATAACTGTTGTCTACGTCAATGTGAAGCTATTATAGGCAAACTCACGATAACACGCGATCACCGCCATTTATTTAAAAAAATTATAAAAATTAAACAGTTTCCACTTTAACAACGATCGAAGCATTTCCAAAAATATCAGGCAATCGCCCCGTTCTTAAAAATAACTCACTTCCTTTCTCACTCATTCAGTCTCTTATCTCACATGAACATTTTCAAAACAGTATTATTTGCTTAAACGCACAGAAAATTGCCAGAGAGTTTGGGCTCGATCGATGATAAGGTGGCTCATTCGATTTTACAGTTTGTTCTTTCATTCGTATTTAAGAAAGTCCGGTTCTCGATTATCGTTTTGAATGTTGGTTTGTCCGCACAGCGAATTCTTTCTCGACGTCGAAATCCTTATTTCATTTGCTCGATGGCTCGAGGATCGTAATTAGTTTGTTGTGACATTATATATACATCTTAATATACTCGTTCCTCGAAAAGATATATAATAATGATGCGGTTTATCGAATGTATTACACTTCTATACGAGTAATATTTAATGCGAGTATTGCGTGCGAGTTGTTTTTTTCGCGCATGCGTTGACGTTTAAGTTCACGTGTACGTGTTTTCATCATCATTCTCAACATATATATGTAATGATTATGGACGTAAAGATCGCGTTTTACAAATGTATGTCTGCCTTTTTCGACGCTCACTTTCGGTGGCGAGAATTTGATCCTCCGATTTGACAATGGCGCTTTTCAATTCATACTTTTTCGGTACATACTTCATTTTCACTATTTTATTCTGTTAATGATTTCCTTCGGTCAGTCAACGATCGGAGAATTGCCGAAGCTGACGCTCGTCCATGCTCTACTACTCGTCGTATATCCCGAAACAGTCGTGTTACCAGTTTCATTTAATCTATCTTCTTCTACTTGTTCTTCTTTTCTCCATTCTTCATGCGCCAAACTTATGTCAGTATGTAACGTTGTATAATCTGCAAAATTCATATCAAAACTATAATTAAAGTTAATTTGAATTATTCTATTTACAATTTTTATAATAATCTAAACAAACAATTATAATATTTATCAATTATTGTGAAGAATATTGAGAAGTAGCCTAAAATAACTCGTTGTGCAATAGAATTTTAAGTTGTCAGCACAATAAGTACAAAACTACAATAGTTGATAGAATCACTATTGCAGATAGCCTTAGAAACGTATAAGTAGATACATGTTAGTAGCAAATTAGACTAGCTGCTTTGAAATATATGTATACCTGGCTATTGTGAGAATAGCAACAGGCTCTTTTGATGGATCAAAAGCATTGAAAAGGCATGACAGTACACAAAAGATCAACTAGTGTACTCTGCATTTATTATTGCATTCTTCGCGATTTTTTGTAGCAAAATATTTTGTTATGATAATTTTTATGGTATTTATATTTTTCAATATTTTTCCATTAGTTTGATATATTTAAACCAACAAATGTTGAAATTTTTAACACTTTACAGTTTCTTTTTGGAAGATTGTTCATAAGAGAAGTTTCATTATTTTAATATTACGAATTTAAATAAATGTTGTTATATTATTAAGAAAAGAATAATTATGGAACATACCTGCATATAAATGTGCTAGAGCTTATCTTGAAACAGAAAGAGATTATTTGTAGCCGCCACCGCAACGATATTTTCAGTAGGATGCCATGCGGTATGCAGGATCTTCTTATTGAAGTCCAGACAGTCCACGCTAATCTCATCCTTCTTACGTTTACCACCGGTACAGACCTAGGATTAATGCAAAAGAGTTTCAACGACCCAAAAAATTATAAGACTTTGCTTAGCTTGAAGCAAATGTCTTTCAAGGCAACAAGCAACACATTAAATTTAACTAAAAAAAAAAATCACAACAGTACAACTATTGACTGGTTATTAATATTTTTGAATGTACATTTAAAATTAAAAAATCTAAATTCTAGACAAAAGATCTTTACATATTTAATATTTATGTGGTTTTCGACGTACCTTACGGGGTTTAAGGAGGGTTTTTGGCTTGGCAACGTCACGCGATGCCTCCAATGTTACGTCTCGTTTCGTTGAACGATCGAATACGCGGAAGAAATTATTGTATGAACCTGTCATTATGGCCGAATCGTTGCCGCTCCAGCAGCACTCGAACTTATCAAAGATACAGTCATTTTCGTACAACGAACACAACTTCGATCTTAAATACTCATGTACCTGAAATCAATGTAATTATTTAAGTATCATATACCATGTGTAACTGTGGAAAAGAATTTATGTATTTTTTTCAACGCGATACTTACAGGATAACTTTCAATGGGCTTTGTTTCCATATGTAAATCCCATACTTTAACACTGAGGTAGTCTCTACTGATCATATATCTGCCAGAATTACTGAGCTTGACATCGCTTATACTCGAGATGATCTCAGAGAAGAAGCTCCTGTTAGTGGGATCTTCAGGCTCCTCGAACAATTTGCTATGTCGGTCGCAAAGTGCTGCAGATCTCATGTCGCACAATCGAATTGTGCCTTTACTACTGCTATAGACCAGCAAGTTGCACTCAACAGGATGGAACTCAGCTGCCGTTATGACCTCAGTCAGTTCCTCCATGTTAGTCGGTTTAATGTCTACAATGTCTGTGCAAGATGCTAAGGAAAAATATCTTCACAAAACTTACATTTTTAATTATTTTAGAAATGTTATATAATTAGAGACTACACTATAATGAAATTGTTTATATTGACAAATTAAGCTACAGCTAGATTAAGTCTATATTGCTAATGATTGCTATTGACATAAATATCTTTTTAATTGAGAGCCAAGATTATTCACTACAATACTATGTGTTGCAACAAATAATTATAAATAAAGTAAAATTATAACTATTTTTTTTCTATGATGCTAATTTACTGGAAAGTTGAATTCTATTAAATTAAACCTTCTGTAAATTTTAATAATTTATAAAATTAAAGAATTAACATTGTTTAAGTACATATATATTATTTTTCAATTCAGTATTAAAAAAGGATACTAAAACTTTGATCCGTTATCTCCAAATGCCAAAGATTGATTCTAAGGTCATCTGCACTGAGATACGTCTCTTGGTCGCTATTGACACTTATACTGTTTATATGGTAAGTGTGCGCATTAGCAAATATTCTCCTTGGTGAGGCTTCAACCATCAGTTCCATTGGCTTAATAGTGGGTACCTAAAAAATTGACATTTAATGATTTGTCGTTCTATAAGATAATTATTTCCAAATTACTGTGAGCCAATTTTTTTAAATTATTTTAAAATAATAATTCGTTTTACATTTTTTTTAGTTTAAAATGTAAAAATATAATAAAATAAGAAAAATATTTCTAGTTATATTAAGTTCTAACAATACTAGATTTACTCAAGCGCGCTACGCGCGGGCAATATCAATATCGGCAATAAAAATATTATAAATAGATATATTATGGATAAATAATAACTAAAATAAAGTCTTCTGTACAAACATCATAGATTATAGTGAAATAAAATAAAATAAAATGTTTTTATAAATACGTATACTTAAGGTAGCATGAGCGGTCAGTGCTGTATCAAGATGGGGGCCCCGAAAGGGGTTTTCTGATTTTAATAAATTTTATGATTAAATTTTAATAAGAAATATGTATTTTTATTTCTAAACACGTTAATATAGAAACTATGCCTATTAAATATAACCTAAAAAGAAAATTAGAAATTTTTTTCTCGTTTTAGATCGGGGTGCTGTTATAATTCATACTCCCGGTGTGTGTATATATATATACTTTAGCCGCTATTATTTATTTATTTTTATCGGCAACCCATTATTATTTTTATACTGACAGAATCCTTATAATAAATACTATAATCATCTACGTTTTTTGTTAAGAAATAGTATTTAATAATAATGCCATGAATTATTAATCAGCAAAAAAATAGACGTGACCATAAGCTCCGTGAAGAAGTGCGCTACTTTGCAACTGTTTTTTTTAATAATTTGGTCGGCGACCTTATGGTTTCTTGGCAGCTATGAAAACTTGAAGAATATTTCAATCAAGTTTTCAAATTGATTTAGTATTTTACAAAAGTCGCTCATACCACCTTAAGAACACGCAATATAAGAACGTCAGTCATTCCGTTTCCTTCCGTTATTTTACACTCAAAACATTGAGTGAATACACATTAGTTCTTAATACATATAATCATATTATAGTAAAATATTGATAATAAATATAACAAAACTTAATGACAATATTATTTTAATTTATAAATATTTATTATCATTTAAAACTTTGAAAATTTAAGATTTAATTCAAAATATTGCGCCTTTTTAAAGATCAACCGATCAGAACACGTTTTAGTCGGCTAAAAGGGTTTTAACACGTTCAGAACAAAAAATAAATAAATACTTACCCTCAAGGCAGTGATACACCCAGGATCGCGAATAGCGCCATTTTCCTCCTTTGTATTATAACCTTCGACTCGCTTATCACGTTCACTAACTTTCCACAACTTGATTGTTTTATCGTTCGTTGAAAGTAAAAAGTGAGCTGGATTTTTTCTTTTTAACCATCTTATTTTATTTATTTTTTCTTCTATTTCTAAGGACTTCAGATAATCAAATTCAGGTTCATGGCTCTGGAAGGTACTGTATACATTATATTCGCCTCTTCTTGGGATCGTTGTTTTACTCTGCAAGAATTATAAAAAGTAAGAATTATAATGTTTACTTAGTGTAACAAGAATTTTAAAAAATTTTAATTTTTAGCTAAGTGGTTGAGATATTTAAGCCTGCAAATAGTTTTACAAATACTATAAATCACATAAAACCTGATATTAAAAAATATACATCTGATACAGATTTCTCATTTCATCAGTAGCTAAAGATAGAGAAAACTGTTAGACAAAAGACACGATTGGCAGCAATCCAATAGTGTAATGATAAAAACATGACGAATGTTTAAGCTGCTTTTACAAGGATATTTTGAAGCAACAAAAAGAAAAATTAGCAAAAAGTATATATTGTAATATTAAAATGACTTGAAATTAGTAATTAAAAAATTAGACTAAGTATAAAAAATATATTTTACTTACAAGAGGATCCCTTTGGAATATAACCACACGTCCACCTTTGTCACCCGTTGCCAGGAGGTCACCATCGTGGTTGAACTCCACGCAGGAGATAATGTCAGCTGCAAACAATGAAAAAAACATATTAATTAGCATTTAAATGTTAAAAATTTTAACATATACATGTAGTTAATATTAAATATTATTTTTATTAAGATATTCACAGAAAGAGGTTTTTATTAACAATTTACATATTTACGAATTTAAGACAAAATAAGATTCTCAAGATTCATAGCCTTATTAACTGAAGACTAATAAAGAAATGAAATTTGTAAATTTTAAAGTTTAATTGCTACAGAATCTACTTTAACAAGGCTTCTAACAATATTTTTCTCACAGTGAAAAATTTCCACATTGAAATCGTAAAATAAATGTGTAAAAATTATATAAATTGTCTACATGTAAAATTATTTTTAAATATGGATTTTAAATTTTTATAACAACCATATCAAAATTATGAAACTTAAATTATTTTATCAGACATTATATATGTGCCATAGATGCAATCACATTTTCAAATTCATTTTAGAAAAAAATCAATGACATTTTTTTGATCAAACAAAGAAGATTTATATAGTTATTGATATTGTTACTTTAAAATTACTCCCAATAATACTAAATTAAGTTTTGAGTCAATTTTTTTTAAATAAAAATGATATACTTCAAAATAAGAGCATCTACTTAATTTCTAAAGCACTAGTAAGATAAGATAAAGATTCATTTCAAGAGCTTTGTTTAATAGAAGCAAACATATTTTGAATTTACCTTCTGTGACATCATCTTCTAAGGTTCCCTTCACCTGTGAGAAACTCCACTGAATGTCCCCATTACCTATAACAAAAGAAAAAATAAAATAAACTTATTGAATAGGAAAATGGTATCATATATATAGTAAAGCATGAATTCAATACAGGTCTTTTGACTCAATCCAATAGTATCAAAAGGCTTTATAAAAGGGAAATTTATATCAGAACAGTTGGATCTTGGTTGAATAAAAAAAATATCCACTTATAGGTAACCATGCTAAGAAATAAAACGATTTTATTGTGATTGGTAGGTGCTCATGATCTCTATAAACATATCACACATAGTTACTTCAGTTCTATCTTTAATTGTAATCTTATAAACATAGCATACAACTAGCAGCGAGTCAGCAAAAATGTGATGTACTTTTTGAGCAAAAGAGATAAAGTTATACGCATATTATGCAAACTTTGATAATACTCACGTATGTGTATGAAAACAAATTCAAATGATTTCAATAAAACTGTTAAAATTATTACTCCAAAGTAATTTAAGGAATAAAAATAAATGTAATTTTATTCTATTCAATATTGAAAAAGATATTCAATATATTTTTCAATTTTAAATAATTCTCTTCAACATTGTGTACAGTAAAGTACCATAAATTAAAGTATTAAAAGAATATTGTATTTTACTTGCGTTATTGAAAAAGGAAAAACTGTTTTTACTATAAGTTTAGAGACAGCATGCTTATTGAAAAATATCCTTGATAACTGAAAAATCAATTGTGCTTAAAATAAATGTATATGACACTTCCTATTGGTTGGAACAACTTAAAGTATACATGTAAATGTTTCCTTTTAACGAAAAATTTCCTGTTTGTCTATATAATTCGACAGAACGTAACTCAAAAAGTTAACTAATGAGCGGTAACCAGTATGTATAGCAACTCTTTTGTGCTCGTTTCAAACTCAATAGCTTCTACGAAAGTAAGAAATTCTATATTTTTCAATCGATAATCAAACCCTATTGGTATTTGTCAAAGTTATAGCTACGCCAATCGAAGGAAACCCTATCCCAGCAAGTAATAGTTCCTACTTGAGGCCTCGCCGCAGTCCATGTTGCCTGTCCGCTCAACAGCGAGTAGCTTGCATCTGCACCCTTGAGCTTTCCAGTCAGACTCGAAGCTCTTCCTCTAGAGCACAGTCTCAGTGAATCCTCTCCTCTTTCTCTTCACACTTCTAAGAGACAACTTTCTCTTTCTTTCTCTCTAGCAAGCTGTCGTACACCGACGCGCAACCACTGGTCGCCTCACGCGCTCCTCATTCCATCGAGAGGCACACACGCACGCCTATTACTCCAAAGAAGGAAGCTAGTAGTAGTAGTAGTAGTAGTAGTACTAATAGTGGTCGTCGTCGTCGGCGCTCGCTCGCTTCTCTTCACCAGGTCGCAGGTGTCTCTCGTTAATCTCACTCGCTCGTGCGCGCGATTTTTCGGAGACGACGCCTCGTGCGTCCTTCCACGCGCCCTTGGCCCGGGGGGCTGAGGTGGAGAGAGCGAGACAGAGAGAGAAGTAGGCGAGTCCTTTAGCGCCGGGCGGCACACACACACTGCACGCACTCTCTCTCTATATCTGCGTCTTCGCGCTCGCTCTCTCTCTCTCTCTTGCTTGTTCGCTCGCACGCGCTTGCTTTGCGCCACAGGCCGCCCTAACCCGTATTCCCGTACACGGTTGCGCGTCTCGCCACCAATATAAGGAGCGGAAAAAACACACGCGTCCGCAGTTCGTGCAGGTAGGTACGTTTTCGTCGTCGACGTCGTCGACGAGTAACAGCAGCAGCAGCGCACGCACATACACAACACTACCGTCCTTTTCACCACATGCAGCAGCAGCAGCAGCAGCGGAGTAGCAGCAGCAGTGTCGCAGACGAGTATCGGTCGAGGGGGGCGGCGAGAGAGGAGACACACAACCAGACCTGAGAGAGTGAGTGAGTGTGAGTGAGAGAGAGAGAGAAGCAAAAGGCAGACGGGAAAAGAGACACTGCCAGCCGCACGATATATAGGCGCTCTCCTTTTTCCGTTGTCCGCGCGCGCGCGCTCGACGTCGACTCCGACTCTCACGATGCACCAAACGCAGGATCGAGGGGTGGAGAGAGAGAGAGAGAGAACGGCTGCGGCGACACCGTGTATATATATATATATGTATTACGCTTCTATTCCTTTTCCGATGCAGCGCCGTGTGCGGCTATAATATGCTTATACGCTGGACGAGAGAGAAAGAGAGAGAGAAACTCTGCCCCGCGCGGGAGAAGAGAGAAGAGAGGGAGGGAGAGAGGAGCGCGGGCGACTCCGATTTTTGCGCGGTGGCGGCGACAGCGGCGGCGGGCGAGATTTTTTCTCTCTCTCTCGCACTCACTCACTCGCATTCGCGCGTGTATATATGCGTGTGACGTCACGCGCGCGAAAAACTACTACTACTACTATATACTCCGATATGTATGTGTACGTCTGTCTTGCGTATATAGTAGGATATATATATATATATATACGCTTATATGATGGTTAAGTGTACGTACGTGCGCTATGCGTGCAACGTGCGTTATCTCGTATATAATGTATGCACATATATAGAGGATTCAACACGAACGTGTATCGTGGTGTCGATGTTACAATAGGTATATATTAGAGAGACGCGTGACGACGACGAAGACAAGAGACGCGGATATATAGATATGTGGTAGTGTACATTTACGTTAGCGACGCACGCAGCACCACTACGGGCATCGCCATTTTCTTTCGCGCGCTATAGAGGTATAGCTATATAACACTCGAGAAAGAGAGATGCTATATATAGATATATATAGGTATAATACTACTCGCGCGCCGCGTATATAACCACCGGCAGCGGCAGCAGCGCAGTGGTGGCGGCAGTGGCGCCAGGGCGAATTTCTTCTCGTTCAGTTGAACGAGTTCGCTGTATACTTTTTTTTCCTTTTAGCTCGCACATTGTACCTCTGTATATATATACATATGTATTCAAGCAACGAGAAGAAGCTGAAAATACGAGACAAGAGAGATACGAGTACGTATGTAGGTATATGTGTGTGTATCTAAACACAAGCAGATTATTGACCGTGAACGAGCGAACACGCGTATGTATGTATGTGTGTTCTTTAGGGATCCACGTGTCGTCGGTTCCTATTGTATATACGCTGCTTCGTTATGATATATATACAACACGCGGAGGGATAATTGAGGGAAGACGCTGCGCTTCTTTTTCTCTCGCGCTTTTGTTTCACGAGAGGGTGGCGGCGGCGGCACAGTGTATAAGGGGAGTTATATAGCGAGTATACAATTGTCAGGGTTGCGCCTCGCGAGGTGGTTTTCGTATTGTCTGCTGCGAACCGAAGCTAATTTTAGGGTTGGGTATATATATATGTATATAGGGGATGATGGCGGAGTGTAGAGAGCGAAGGGTGGTGGTATATATATATATATATAGTCGTGGATTCGGTAATTGATCTTGCGGTGCTTGATTGTTTGATTAATTGACGCGCGCGGAGAAAAAAAGAGAGGGTGAGAGCTTTTTAGTTGGGGGAGGGGGGAATAGTTAGGGCGGTATGTAATATAGAAGAGATGAGAATCGAATGATAGTAGCTTGGTTTTTTTGGGGGTGGGGTGGTTGTTTGAGATGGCGAACCGTCGTTAGTTTTTTGTTATTTGGCGTTGTAAAAGGTTTATATGGAGTAATTACACGTTGCTAATTGGTCGAAATAAAATTGACAGTGGGAAAGTTTTAACGAATAATTTTGAATGAATTTAAGGTCACGTAAATTTTGTGAAGCAAGACGCGGAATGTATAATAATGTAATTATAATTAATATAATTGCTATACGATACTTGAAGAGAAAACCAATTGCTGTATAAGGCAAATATCATTAAAATCATCAAATAATGTTTAAACAGATCGTTCGATTTACACAAACTGCTTTGTCATAAATCTTATATATGAAATCTTTATTTTTTTTCAATTCATGTCAAAACGTCATACTCGTAAAATATTGTAAACATCTTCTAATCCTATCAGTTTAAGGTACCTATATATACACAAAACAGTCACAAACATGTTTCTTTTTTATTTAAAAAAGAAAACGAACTAGTATGTGTTTGCAAAAATATCGTATAATTCACTAATTAATAGAGTTACCCGTTTACGAAAGAAAAAAAAAGAAGTGTACAATTGTGCAAAAGAAGAAGAGTCCCTCGAGTTTAGCCTCGTCAAAAATAGATAATAGGATTATGCAGAATTACAGAGCGACAAACTCTTTTAATGACCTGGTAGACGAGAGACAAGATTTATTATACACACCCGCGGAAATGTGTTTAATGACTCGTGTCTTGTTCAAGCGAGAATTTCGGAGAAAGATATCGCGGTCTCAATTCAATTGCAGACTACTGGAAGTTTCTCGAGTAATTTTAACAAAGAAAGATGTTTTTTTTTTCTTCTCAACTTCTGCAATTATTATAAATCGAAGTTTCTCTCAACCAATCATTCGCATACAAATTATTCCGTAAATCTATACGTATTTAACTTATACTTGCGTGCAAACCACGCAAATTATGCATAATACATTAAACCAAACTCAATCGTGAATAATCCATTATCCAGAATAAATAATTTAGCTCACAATATCGTTTATAAAAACATAAATACAGTTTCTTAAAACTCCAATAACCCGGCCCCATTCGTTCGTAAACTCTTTTAAAATACTATATAAACACACACATCGCCCCCATTTACCAAAAATTTACCCCCCTATAAAATTTTCACCTCACTACAACACCGTCCTAAAAATAAAACCGAAACAGCGACATTACAAAAAGTAATCAACACGTATAATAAAACGGCAACCTCGTATAAGCGCTTTATACACCCACAACGTTAAACCGAAACGAACCCCCCAATCTAACAATTTACCGTGCGTGCTCTGTATACCTATATACACGGGAGCAACACCTGTGATCTGCGCGCGCGCACGTCGTTTCCGGGGAGCCGGTTATAAGGTATATATATATAGTATGTTGTAAGGCTATAACAGATAGCAGGTGGCGATGAAGAAGACAGACAACATGTGTGTGTGTGTGTGTGTGTGTGTGTGTGTGTGTGAGCGGCCGAATTTCAGCCCGGCTGCTGGCGCGCTACAACGAAAAGCGGCGGTTCTTGTAACTATTCTTGTGTATTATAGCGAGTGGTTTGCCGGCTTGAGGGTATATATATAAGGCTATTATATAAGGAATAGTTTTACATGGGGGTTGCGCGAATTAGGGTTGCTGTTGTTTTGTTATTTCGTTCGGAAATAATTGCTGCTAGGAATTTTGTTGAAATAATTGTAGAGGTGGATTTCGAAGTAATTTTACAAAGATCTATAAATGTTTCATGGTACAATTCACGTTGTTCTATGAAAAATTCTGATCACGATAACCAGAAATGAAATTATTATTGTGCATTCAGTTGTGATTTTAACAAAGAACAGTATACAGAACCTTAAAGTTTTAACTAATCTTTTTATATTTACAAAAGAATCATATCTATATCTGATTTTATCAAAATCGAGTTATTCGTTTGATAAATTTCACGGTGCAAAAATGAGAAACATTTTTAATCTACTCGATGGTAGTTTCTCATGGACGACGGACGCATTCCAGATTAATTTGATCAAGGGAAAATTTACGATCTTTCCAGCCTCTCCAGCAGCATTTTCGTCGTAGCCTAATTTTCCTTTACTGCTGTTCCGTATTGTGCGAACGTAGTTTAGATGTAAAAAGAACGTAAATATCCATTAAAATTAAAAGATAAGCCTTATTGAAACAAATATATGCTTAGGATTTTGAAAGACCATGTATAAATTTTTATTATGCGATTATGGCATCTCTATTTTATCCAAAAAAAAGAGATACAATCGTTATAAAAATTTATAATTGTATGTTATGAAAAGAAGTTTGTGAAGTAGTTTTAAAAGTAAAAATGAAAATCATTGATATATATTATACAAAATCACCTAATAATAAAAATCGTAATATGAACTTTATCAATGTTCTTTGACGATCATAATATCTTCGTGCACTTTGAGAATTATCTGTTAAAGTATTAAGTAATCTTAATAATCGTTCAGTTGATATTTATACCTATAGACAAACTTTCAACTTTTGAGCCAGAAGTTCATTAAGAAACTCTCAGCGTGTCTATAAAGATATAGTCGGTAAGTGTTGCAGTGTACATCAAACAAGTACATATATACACGAAGTTATTTTTGATCTCTAAGAAATTGCTTTCGTTAACTGTTATCAGACATTGCCTGTATACGTTTAATTCTATTTTCTGATACCACTCCCCTGGTAGAAATTTGACTATTAAAAATGGGGCACAATCTCAGTAAATAGCCAAGAGAAATGACTAATTATTGG
>JAWWEQ010000055.1:24663764-24743035 GCA_035583055.1 Torymus tubicola
CACATCAAAATACATAAGGATATGATAATCAGTGTTCTGGGTTAGACCACTTTCTTTTTTTTGTGGGGCTGTGTTATAGATAAAAAAAAAACTTGAAGCCATTAACCTACAAAAATTCGAGTAACGATTTATAAGTACGAACGTTCAGTTGTGTTTTCAACGTGTAATTTATGCAAATTTGATTAAAGCAAACACTTGTTGGCATTCTAATTTTAGTCGAAGTCAGTGGTATATGTGCTTATCCTCTTACAATCTGCGGTAGCCGTCGGGTAGGTAATTGATAGTCGTCGCTCCCTGATGATAGACAAAACCATATGTGTGTGTGTTGTTTTCTTTTTTCTTCAATCATATAGCAAGTGTAAAACGTAAATAATTTTACGTAAACGAATTACATGTCGTGAAATTTACGTCGTGTATATCAGATTTTTTGGCACGTTATATCACTAGAATTCAAAGAATTAAAGTTATTCTCAATTTATTTAGGTGTGTAAGGAAAAATTACATCAGTATATTTGTCTATATTGAAATAATATATCGTAAGGCAAATAAAACTGTAATTTAGATTAAGAAAAGATATTCTATTGTGCATATAGATAAAAATAATGCATAATACATGTGAGATTTTATCGAGATCCAATCATTTGATCAATGTTACTATTAAATGAAAGCTACGAATATGAATTTATTTCTTAAATTGAAGAAGTAAATGAAAATATCGACTTTGGGGGATATTAATAAATACAACGAGGTCTATCAAACTAACATGACAACCATATTATTATAATTTACCGTACCGCATAAACCAATTTCGGTGTGTATTTTACCTTTAATCAAACACACTTCAATTTAGCAGGGGCACGTAGAGGGCAAGTTCGTACTGAATACATTATCGTATGTAGTTACGCATGAAATTCATCATTCAAACTACGTTTGGGTAAATGTACAATTCTGATATCTCTGCAAATATCCTAACAAATTGTCTGGAATGGTTATACAACGCGCCATTTCTCTTTTATTTTTATACATATTTCAAAAGTATGAATACTAAATGGATTCTAGGGCTTTTTTTCTTTTTGATGAAAAATGTAAGTAATATGTTCGTATGAAAAGTTCACAAGATGTTCGAATTCGTCACTTTTCGGCGCGAACCAGAAAAAAATGTAATTTACGAACAATCCTTTTTCCACTGCGGGTTTTGGGTTCGAGGATCATGAATTTTTATTAGAATTCAAGGGTGAAATTCTACGCAGTTTGATAACATTGGACATTTCTCGAATATAATCCAGCACTTTTATCATAAATCCATTATACTATAAAGAACAAAATAAGTATAACTCTTACAAGATATATATTTCTTTATATTTTTCCATGTAAAATATGTTTTCATTTTTACACTTTCATATTACTCTGAAAATCTATAATTTTATTCATTTCTCTTTGATTTCGTTCAAAGTTGGTATATATAATCATTTAGTTTGACTAAAACTATACACGATAAAATATATAATATCATTAATATATACAATACTTCTTTGTTTTAGTTCGTAACCCGTATATATTTGAACTTTGAATACAGCCGATAACTGGAACAAAGCCTTCGAAATCAAATTGCGGAGGCAAAATTTAATTTTGGCCAACCTCGCAAAATTTAATTAAAGGTTATGATTTGAACCGCAGGATTTAAACTATCCTTACTTTATTTAAATTCTGTAGGAGTTTGATAAGTAAGTTAAGCGCTCAAGTGTAATATAGAGAAACGGGATTATGCAAGTTTATATACTTGTTAAAGAATCTTGTACATATATTTATCGATCTAAAATGCAATATACACTGCACTTCCAGCACAATTGGGTATCAATTCTTAAAACTAAACTATTACAGGCATCTTATCGCCAGATTTTCAACCAAGATCCAGTTCATCATCAACAACTAAAACCTACATAAAACCAATACACCACATTCTATACGTTACTCACCGACACGCTTGTTGACAGCAGTATTGATCATGGAGCCCAGCTTGGTGAGGCTGGACTGCCTCATGATGCTCGCCGGACTCTTCATCGGCTTGGTAGGTATTTGCTGTTGTTGCGATTGTGATAAAGACTGTTGTTGCTGTTGTGTAACAGCAGCAGCCGCTATGACACTGCTCCGGCAGGAAGAAGAGTCCGTACCCGCCGGCGTCGTCGTCGTCGTCGTCGGGCTCGGACTGGGGGCCCGCTGATGCGTAGCCCCCCATAGACCCACAACCCCTGCGTGACGCGTTGTGAACGCGTCGATCTGAGGTTTCACCACTCGTGGCAGCCGCTAATGCTGCTGCTTTGTACCTTGCCGGCGACAAAATCATTCACTTCTGAAAGAAGAAAAAAAAGGTTATGTTTATCTTTGGGGGTTGGACAGAAAAGGTTGGGAATATGTTATTCTAAGTTGTTGTATAATTAAAGTTATAATTTACGACTAAAATGTATGATACAAGACACTTTGATAGAAGTTGTTGGGAATATACAAGAATCATATTAGGCCTTTGTGAAAAAATTTTTATGAAAAATGTAGCGGACTGTTCTAAATCAGTACCTGTTTTAATGAAAAATAATCAATAAGCTTAGAAAATAAAATTTACCCACACTTTTCGTAGTTATCAATCAATTATTCATTAAAAAAACGTCGGATTTTGTTTTATTATAAATCTATACAAAAACATTTAAATTCACACTCTCAAAAGTAGCATCTACGTGACAGAGTAAATCTTCTTATTATTGTGTCAAGCAGAAAATCCGTTTCATATAAAATGAATCTTCTACAAAAGGAATCCATTTGACTGTAAATTTTACAGAATTTTCTTTTTAATTTACAGTCAAATGGATTAGTCTTACTTATATAAGATTTATTTTATATGAAACGGATTTTCTGCTTGACACAATAATAAGGAGATTTTCTTTGTCACGTAAAAATGCTACTTTGGAGAGTGTATTAACTATATTCATACTTAGTAATTTCATTAAAAAGTTATTAATACTATATTTAAAGAAGAGTAATTGATGTGTTATAAATCCCTGTAGATAATTATATTGCAGTCTGATCTAATATGAAAATATGATTTTGTGTAAAAAAAAGTGTGATTTAGAATATTTCGTTACTTTATAGACGAAACGAAACGATGAGAAAACTAATAACAAGTATTAATTATAATCAAAATCTTAAAGATATGCGTGAATAAAGAGAGTAAAACTTTTAACAAGTTTAAAGAAACCTTTTTTTTCATGCTTGTACGATATAAATAATTTTTCATGTAGTCTTCTTATATCTTCGAAGCTAATAAATGTTTCAAAAACTTTGATATAAGTAGTTAAAAGATGTTCGGTACGTCAGACTTGGTGTAAAAAGTTTAAAAGAAATCTTTGTATAATTTAATTTTTTATTCAAATTCAAATTTAACTCTCTTTCCTAATTATTTGAATCCTTTTTATTCTATCAAGTGTTGCAATGCAAACTTACTTTGTTAAGGAATAATTTTTGTTAACCCTCAACAGAATAAAACTGAAGTATATTCAAATCACAATCATTGTAATCAAAAGTATTGTAAAAGTTGACTTCGCCGAATAGACGATTCAATATCAGTACTTTGCAAAAAAAAAAAAAAAAAATTGGTTTCATATTTGTCAAATTCAAATATAGTGCTTTGAATGCTTTCTATGCGAGAGCTTGACTAGTAAGTTTTCTGCATGCATAGCGATTGAGAGCGATTCTCTCATTGTTTGCGGAGAACTTTTTAACCGTAAATGAGGGAAAATGCGAATATTAAAACGAATGTAATAGCAATTCTCTCACGCGTTCACTTTTATATGCACAGTTGAGTATGAAACTTTAATATAATGGTAGATATTGCTCTTGTAAAAGAGACGACGAGTACTACGGAAGTAATAACAATTATTCACACGTAATTTTTATTCGTTTAGAAAGTGATAAAAACTACGTTTAGCATTTCAATGGTTACTTAATGAGGTAGCTATTTCGCGTGATTACATCTCAATATGTAAATGACACGTATTATTATCTATATAAAAAGGAGAGAAATTGAAATTGCATCATTATTTTCATTAGTGAATTTCATTTGTGGAAAATGGTGTATTTAAAAAAAGCATTCGTTGCAATAAAGTGATAATACCATTATCAAATTTCCCTCAACAAAGTACTTTGCTAGATTTACTAACATTGAAGTGATAGCCATGCAAATTCCGTTCAAGTAGATAGTAAAAAAGAGCTGTATCATCCAACTAACGCGTCCTCAGAAATTAGCAAAGTAAAGATAGCCTTTGTACGTATATATATATACTCTGTAAATGTTAATTTCAAGTGTAATGGGAGCTAATTACTTCGAAAGATAACAAGCTTTATTTATGCGGGCATTTCCTGTTATTTTTATCAAATAAAGAGAGAGGGAGAGACACGTCAAATGACGGTCAACGGTTTACAATATAGCGGTTGTTAAACAAAAATATAAAAACGGAAGAAAATGAAGATTTATTTTTTTTTGCAAGTATCAATCTTGCTTCCATTATAATTATAATAATAATAATAATAATAATAATAATTATAATAATTATTATTTGATATAATACTTTATAGTTCAAAAAGTTATTTTGATGTTTAAATATTGTTATAGACATAAATTGACATACTTTATTTAATATATTTTATTATATAGTACATTCCATTTAAATCTACTGGCCTGAATAACTTCCAATGATATTCGACAAAAAAAACTTTTAGAACAAAAATTGTTAAGTTTGAAGGAATCTTTTTCTAATAACCTTGGTTAATATTCGGCTAAAGTTTAATTTTCGGGGTTCTTTGAAACTTAAATTAAAATTTTTTAATGAAGACCCTCTATTAAAAAGTTATTATTCCCTATAATAGATTAAAAATGTCACACGATACATACACTTTTCACTTTATAAATGCATCAAGGTAAAATCAATACCTCATTTGGCAAGTGTTTTTCACTTCCTAGTGGAGGAAACTTTGCGACGAAAAAAGTTGACACTACTATTTCGTAAAATCATCTTTTGATGTCATATGACTCTGGAAAAACGAGTTTGAAGAAAACAGATTTCCCGCGTGAACCTTGAGAGATGCACGCCTATCGTGCAATAGTAAAATCCATTTTTCTGTGAACAATTTATTATTTTTTCACTTTATCCCATATTGAATTCTGAATTTGAATCGCAATTCTTGTAAAAAAAAGAAAAATAATATCATGTATTACATCGGTAACCTGAAAACAACCAACAATAGATATATGGCATTTACAATTGAAACTAACGGTAAAAGAATGCCCAATGAATTTCTATATACCAAGTTAAAACAAAAAATCAATACCTACCCGACTAATATATATATATACCAACACCCTCTGTTCTCGTTCGATTATCCTCTATATACTACACACACACTACCATCGTCCCACCGCGCCCTTAAAAAAAAACCAACAACCAACCACCCTTTTCCCTCCTGTACATTTTTTCTCTCCTCACAACCACCCAACCAAAAAAAAGCAGCCAACCTCACTGGTTCTCCAAATACACAATCCTTTATACGCGCGCTGAAACCACACAGCGCTGGTATAACAGCAGAGCGCAGCAGCAGCAGCAACAGGTTGTAGCAACCGACGAACAAGCGCATGAAACGACGCGCAGCTATATAGCGCATCAAATGCGCGCGAGTGAACAAGCGTCGTCCGGTTTATATATGGGCATATATATCTATATCTTTTGCATTGGCTAATTATTTATTTATTTTTCATACTATCGTGGTTAAAGGCTTAACGTAGTCACGCGTATATTCTACGATTGCAAATGAAATGTATATAGTTAAGCAAGGAGAGAGAGAGAGAGAGGTTGGATGCTTTTGTTGTTTGTACATAGCGTGGAAAAGGTTAATGGAAGATCTTTGTTAGCGCAGTGAAGTGGCAATGAGAAACGGGCGATTTGTAGCGCAAGTCGAAGGATGTTGGTGGGTTAGCGAGGTGATGGAAGAGTAATAGAAGGAGGAAGGTATGGTAGGTGGGAAGTTAATTGTGACGGTAAAGTAAGGGTATATTGTTTCGCTTGCGGGGTATAGGGGTTATATTAGATTGTAGGTTTGAGAAATTGTTTAACAAATGCCTATAAAGGTTTAAGAATCGTATTACATAAATTAATTATTATCGGTATAGCAATTGTGTTATAAGTGTTGGGACAATTTTTTAAATAAAGTTTTCTAAGCTGGCTATAACTAGTCTATATACGTACTTGCTGTAGTAAACTGGTTAAACAACCTCTATGACAACATATTAAATTAAAATAATTACTGCATTAGATGTAAGTACCGTGACCTTTTTAAGTGTCGTGTACGTAATTGTTGTTTATTCAGTAAGAAAACGTATCACCCTTTTGTTTACAAACTATAAAACAAGCTTTTCTTCAAATTAGCGAGGAACGTGTATAATTTCGTTGGAAAAAAACTCTTAAACGCATTACAATTCGTTTAATGATATATTTGATCATAAGAATTTATAAATTAAGATGGACTCTAAAACCATTAGCTTGTTATACAATGTAGGCTGTTTATACTCTCCAGCTGATCGTTAAAGTATAATTAATTAGTGTAGATTTATAAGTCACGCAACAGTTTTCGCAGTATATAAACGACTACAATGAAAAATTGCTACGAGAATTTTTAACTTTTCCACAATACATCAAATGTAAAATATTTAGCAGAATCTCATGTATAAGTTATAACTACAATTTATACGTACATTTTTCACGTCACTCATAAAATAAAAGAAGAATAGTTTAAATTCATAAGTATAAAACTCGTTTTGGACTTGAGACGCATGTTAAATTCTAGTAATTTAATAATATGCCCGCACGTCAACGATTTCATTTACATATATATATATATATATGAGTAATGCACAAAAGAGGAAATTGTTAATAAAAATGGGGCTTGCGTTGCGACAAGTTTGAAAGTATACTTTAAATGCCTGCGGGCGAATATATCACGTTAAAACAACGATACTATTATACTGTAAGTAAATCGTTATAACAGCACACACAATCACTTGTAACGAAGCATAACAAAAAATGCTGTCATATTTTGAGGAATCAATTAAGTAAGCTTTGCCCCGTTGATATCTAATCGTTTGCTCTTATCTACCATCTGTGCAAACACACAGACATATAAAAATTAAGTTTAATTTTTAATATCTCGAACTCATCTATAAGTGCAACCAAAGGGTTACGCAAAAAAAAAAATAGAAATTGTTGACACATAAGAACGAACAAGTTATTTGTATTTTAAAGCTCAGATGCTTACTAGAAGTAAAAGCTCGATGTTTACTCGGCGAGTAAAGGCGCAATATCGCAAGTCCGTTTACCTCGTTAATTTTAGGCTCGTTAGCGGATAAAATTTTATGAAATCTCGCGCTTGCGCGAAGTATACCACTGGGACGCCCCTGAGAAACCGTAGAAAATCATGTTTTTGTAAGACTTCCCGAGAGAGAAAGCGAGACACAGTGAGAAGAGAGAGAGAGAAAGAGAGCTTTTCACGTTTCGCGGAAATCTAATAAACTAATGGCGATGTACTAATAAACTAAAGTCAATTTTTATTACCCTTATGCTCGGCTTCGGGTAAGTTGCGAAAATATGTATATATATATATATATTAAGGAAAAGAAGGCGAAATGCGCGGGTGTGCAATCCTGTTTCCGTGTGGCGGCTATATAAGCCAATCGCTTTTTGCAGCGATTTTGTGGATAGAGCACGAACGCGAGAGGAGGGCAGATAAAAAGAGGCAACGCGCGTGTGTGTGTGTACGCGCCGGCTTCTATACGTTTGGATGTTTTTCGAAGCGAATTTTCAAGAACCGCGTGGGTATATGTATGTATACGCCCGCGTCGTCGTCGGTCTTCGAGAACTCGGCGAAGTGAAACGGTTGTCTCGAGAGAGAGAGAAAGAGGTAATATATTTGCCTCTTCCGCTGATTGAAACCGAACTTATTTTTTTTTTTTCGAGAATTCTATAAGTATCGAGTGATCGCGTACATTTGGAAATATACTTGAATAGTATATAAGTATATGGATTTGTATGTGAATTCAAGTTTACCTTACGGACAAAGAATTTTTTTTAATTCCAAAAATAATACGCTTACATTTTTTTTAGGTTTCCCTCTGGGACCGAATGTCATCTGTATACTTACTTGAATGGTGAGTTACTATATGGACAAGAACGACGAGGAAAAAAAATGCGAAGCTATCGTGTCAAGCAGTATAGACGCTGGCCCACCTTACGATGTCGTGTGTAATAAGTGTATTAGTCATCATTTCGCGACGTGTGTTTATAGCAGTAGCAGCTTAACAAACACGTACGTAGCAGCGGCACATGTTTAATTAATCTACTTGTTTAGGTTATATATGTGGTTCAATAATTAGTGTGGTAATAAGAGAACGCGAACGATTTGTAATTATAGTTGACTTTTGTATTATACTTTGCACTTATGGTAGGAAAGAAAAATCTAGAAGCTGTAAATATATACTCTTTCTTATCGTGTGTACCTATTCTTAGATTTTATTTTACATTTATTATACGGGATGATAAGGAGTCTTTTAGGATGTAATGTTATTTATAAATTTTACATGCGACATTGTTCATTGGGATGTAAATATTTTTAAGAACAATCGATTCCAGACAGGAGTGTGTATAGGTTCTAAATTTAGAAGATGCATTCATTACCTTTTCACGCGATTCGCTGCTTTGTATTTTTTATTAAATGACCTTGTGAAACAGACTTTTCTTTATCGAATAAGAAGTCAATATCGTTGATATGTACAAATGATCTTGGTAAAGAGAGAAAAGCGATATTAGTGATATATTTATTGTAATTGTTAGACGAAATTTCCTTTTTCGAAGAAATATCAAGATTTTTGTTTTCATATTTTAGTTGGTGTATTTAAAAAAAAAACACTACATACTAATTTACAGATTTAATGCTTCAAGATATGTTTTACTAAAATGTTCGGATATGTAACATTTAAAATTTCACTGTTAAAATTTTGAAATTTAAGACATAAGTCAATTATATTTTTAAATACATTTTAATAAAACCAGTGTGAATGAAAATTTAAAATATTTTTGCTTTAAATTTCAGATACTCTACATTTGAAATTTCAAACACATCATTGTAAAAAACACTTCAATTAAAACATTAATATCAACAGAAAAATTTTTAAACGGTATTGAACAATTAATTTTTTCAATATTTTAACCATTAAAATTTCCTTCTACTTTTCAAAGATAAATTTAATCATCTTTCCCCTTTAAACCAAAAGAAAATTCTTTTGATACCGCTGAATCCACCGCCCGTTATTAAGCAATTGATCATTTAAAATCCTACAACCAAATTCTGCTTTCTCGCAAACCCTTGTCTTCCCATATTTACACCTTCGCAAGTTCAAACCTCACTCGCCCTACCATAACTACACTCTAAATTCAGTTTCGATCCTCTTTTCCTACCACAGGAGAAAAAAAAACTCAGCAGACTACGGTAGCAAGTTGTTACAGCAAACACACTTTTTCACGCGCGCGTCTAAAAGCGCAATCCTCGCGAGGCCTTCGCTGTCGTCGTCGTTGTCGTCGCGAGGATTCTTTTTTTTTTACCGGCGCTAATGCGCCGCACTGCCGTCGTCGTCGTCGCCCGGCTGTAATTGCGCTTGAAAAAATATTGTCGGAGAAATGTATTTATAGCCGAGTAAATTTCCCTTCTCTCTCCGCGCAAAGCTTTGCTATATAGACACAAAGTGTATGGGTGCGTATATGTGAGTGTGTGTGGCGCTTATACGGAGGAGTGAATCGTTAAATTATGAAACTACGCCACCGACGCTTTACTTATGCGATGATGCTTTTGTTTGTACGGATTAGGACGTAAGAGTAGGAGAGACAAGGTGAAAGAGAGAGAGAGAGAGAGAGAGAGAGAGAGAGAGAGAGAGAGAACAATAAAAAGATTTTTATGGTACTTTAATCTTTGACAATTAGGGGTACCAGGAAATTAAATGATATTAAATTTTAAATTTTGCAAAATTTTCAAATTAAACTTCTTATAAATTTTTCTTACGCTCAATGAATTATTTTAAACTAATGAATATTTAAAATTGACTCGAAACCCGCTGATAAAATTTTTGTATATCATAAGCAGTTTTACTAGAATTTTCCATGACAATTAATGGTTTTATGGTGCATTAAAAAATGGCTGAATAAATAAAAAGAAGAAAAAACGTAAATATTTTCTTTCAACGTATATATCTTACAATGCGATTACTCATCCTTTGGAATGATGAAAAAGCAAAATTTTAATTTTTTTTTTCTTCTTCTTTTTAAAACAGCGACTGAAATGCTCAATTGAATCTTTAATGAAGCAACATAGCTCTGGCATAAAGTGGAAGCGTTTTCATATTAATTGAAATAATTTTTAAACGTTTATTAGACTGTGTAAAATTCTTACCATCGCGTCGCTCTTTAAATTGCGGCATGCATTCAATGCTGAACAATTAAACAATTCCCCGAGAATTCCTTATTAAAATGAAGCTAATTAGTGTCATTAAAATTTTTTAAATTCCCTATGAACACTTCTACCCGCTGTATAACTTCGAAAATTACAAAAGTTTTTAACGATTACTTTGATACGATTACTCCAAATGTTATTCATTCTGATGACAATGATTTAAAAATACTCGATCATTAGTATATAAAAATTCAAATTAATGTTTCAATATCCTTAAAAATACGAAAATTATTTTAAAAATATTTTTTTTCCATTATATAATAATATATTATATATATTAAAAGTTTTGAATTTCTTTAATATGAAGACGTTATATAGGAGTGACACAGATCTTATTACAGTACCAAACGTCAGCCAGTCTTGCAGATATGATAGTAAGTCGATACGCGGAAACACTATTGAAAATCAATGGCATATTTCAAAAGCTGTTTTCGAGTACAGCTTATTTAGCTACGTCCGAGAGAAAAAGGAAATCTAGGTAAAGATAAAATTTCACCTATAGAAACTATAATATAACCCTTAACGTCTGGATTATAGTATAGTAGAGTTTACAAAGGTTTGATGAAAGTTCGCAAGGCATCGCTTGCCATTAAAAGCATCGAGATATCTGATTTCAAAGTATAATATTCGCACGAACGCAAATAATTAAAGGAGAAAAGCTTTTAATGCTAAACTGTATAAGATTTTAAACATTTGCTCATCGATTGTTGCGTAAAATAATTATTCGGTTGTTAACTTAATTATTTGCAAGTTGTCGATCATAATAAGTAGTTGTTTAATACTATACAATAATGTTAGGTTTGAAAAAATAAAATATATTATTTGATGCGTATAAAGCAGGTATTATCAAGGGATTATTTCACTCGATTAGAAACCAGTTATGTACCTTATACACCCTAGTATATACACTTCAGTTAAGTCGTGTGTACTCTTGAGATTTGCTTTAACGAATTCTCGAACTAAACGGTGTAGTTCTGAGCGCAGTAGCTACAGTTTTGCAGGCACGACTTAATCACACCATATAATGATAAAGCAATCTGTTTATACTTTAGTAAATTTATAATTTTTTTAAATAACACAAGTATAAAGTATTCTTTTAAAACTTGCATATTTTGCAGAAACATAATATTACTAATTATTAATCTACAATGAATTAATAATGTTCTAGAATTATATTTTATATACATTTGCTGCGATAAAAATAATTTAATTATTATTTTTAAAAAGCTTATACTCAAACTAATCGATGTATTGAGCTTCAGAGTTAATCATATTTCGGTTACATAATTTGATGAAAGTGGATAGGAGGATAACAAGGTCTATATATTTCATGCAAAATGTGATTTGACAAGCATCAAGCTGCAACATCAAACATAAACAATCCTGAAGCAACACATCAATTTAAAATATTGGTTAATTAATAATATTATAATATTATATTTAATAGAATTTTTGTTATACAATTTGATATTTCATTTTCGAAAATTAGATGTCAAATATAATCACATTATAATAAAAGTTATCACAAGGAGCAAATGTTATTAATCTTATTCCTTTGTGTTTACATTCAAAAGACTCTCTAATTTGATCAAAGTTGCACTCTATAGAAATGTAATTTCTTGGGGTAGAAATTTTCGGACAATGCATATTCATCATGTTAGTAAACTGAAAATTCATTTGAATATTTCAGCTATTATATAATATCCATTTAAGATATATTATTTTAGCTTATACTACTTGTCAAGTTCATACATTATGATTATTACTTAATCACATTTTATGTCTGTAAAACGCTTATACAAGCTGAAATTCAAAAGAAAATTTTTAAATATAAGATTATTAATAAGATTCTTCTAAACCTCGTGCATTTCAAGAAGATAAAATGATAAGAATTTTCCTTATTATATTAAAAGCCGCGCGTAGACGACTGCTACTATAAGTATAGCACGAAATATTAAAAACATATGAAATTCTCTACACATAACAACATATTAATATCAAGAGTGACCATTGCACATCATCCACATCTTACATATATCACCAATTCCGATCCTCTTGCAGCCAGGGCCATCTATAATAATAATTACAAACGACGTATAACCCCGACGATCTATTTCGGATCTCTCTCCACAAAATATAATCCCCACCCCTTTGCTCTCATCTCCGCACCTACCTGCACTATATTTATCTCTCTATACATTCGTTAATTCCCACATATCCGAAGAATTATCATCATCTCCGGCATGTTACAGTGAGCATGCGCTTTCGAGTATGCGTCGCGCGTGAAAACAAACATGCACGAGGTGTGTACAAGTATAGAGAGAGTTATAACGACGTTGAAAAAAAAAGACGGAGACGCGTGCCGGGATTGGCCAGTGGGTCAAGGCGAGCTTTGCATCATCAATTCAAATCGCACGGCGGTGGTGGCCGTCGACTGATGCCGAAATACAGACCGAAAAGAAAAAGATGAGCTACGTGGGTTGTGGTGATACACGTTGACGATGATGATGACGACGACGTCGTCGTGTATATAAGGTGTAGTGTTGTGTATGGTAGTGAAATGGTATAGGAGAGAAAGAGAGAGTGATGTGAGCGTCGGTGGAATTGAAATGAGTATAGAAGGATATAAAATATAGATGTTGCTTGGTATATATGCGTGTAAGCGTTGGTTTTTGGATCGTTGAATTATTGATAACAGGTGCACTTTAATTAAGATAAAATTAAATATTATACTATTTTGAAATGTGGTTTCCCTAATTTAATTTCAATTTATCTGTATTAAAAGTGAGGTTCAGAACAAGCACAGTTGTACATTTTCATTAATCAACAGAAATGGAGCAAGAAATCAAAGTGCGTCTTGTGGAGTGTATTTTGTTACCATAATACACTTCGCGTCAACAATAAACTCTAATAAATTAAAAATCTTTTTTAGACTCTCGCTATGTATTTTTAAGTATTATGGCGTATTTATACTTCGGCAAAACTCACGCGGAAAATAGCATTGCTAAAAAGTTGTTGCAAATATAATGAAATTTTCATGCACTGCCTGTTCTATTCTTTATATATATTCAGTTCGCACAAAAACAAAACGTATAGATATACGCATATCAGGCGAGTCTTGATGGACGGCAATATAGATTGATGACATGCAATTTTTCAAGCAAAAGTTCATTTATGAGAATTAAAAGTTTCACTTTATTTATTTGCAAAAAAAAACACCTTCTGATTAATGGAAGTTGTCGAATGCGAAACAAAACAGTCTTGTTTTTTTTATATATGAAATGAAAGATATGAAAATAATTGAAAGAAGTTTTGTGTATAGTGTAGAATTAATGAATGGAGCAATTCAATGGAGTTTACAAAAGTGTTAAAAAATATTAATCGTAGTCATGTCGATTATTATTTGCAATCTAAATTATATCTTTACGATAGAAATTATAATAACAGCGACGATAGAATCAATACGATAGATTCAAAATATATCTAATTAATAAATACGGTTTTACATTCGTATACAAATATGTATAATATATTTTATTAAATTAATTCCTAGTATTCTCTCAAGTAATATTCATACCTAATAATACCGCGTTTCTCACTTAATACCGTGATTTATATGAATACTAAACAAACAACAACACTACGTCGATTTGGTCAAATATTAACCCACTACAGCCAACTCCTAACGTTATTACAACATTAAACTTATCGCAACAATCTTTTTCTCCTCTTCTTCGTGAACATATATATATATATATATTATACACATACTTACGGGCTACTCAGCCTCCATCATAAATTACATCGACGTCTCGGAAAAAAAACGACGGTCGCGACGACAGACACAAAGAAAAATGTACGAAACAACTTCGCCGTGCCGCGGACTTTGAGAAAAGAGTAAGGCATCGGTAGCTTTGTTCGCCAAGGAAAAATTGGAAAATATTCTCGCGAGCGCACTTGGCTCTTAGCGAGACGATGCAACGAAACGAGCGGGGGAAAAAAACTTTCGTATAGAGAGCATTTGGGAAAGAAAGAAAGAGGGGAGGAAAGAGAAGAGAACATCTAAAAATAGAAGCTGCGGGTATTTCGGCTTCCACAAATCAAAGTTGAAAAACTATTCGACGACGCTGAATTTTTATGCAGCTATACTGCCTGCTGCTGCTGCTGTGTGCGTTGCGAACTTCTTGTTTGTTTTTGGCTTCTCTTTTGCGCGGTTGAGACTATAAAAGATTTGGAAAAACAGTTTTAAAGTGTCGGGTGATGATGAATCGTGGTTTAAGAGGTTTCGATGATAATAGCTTATTTTTACAGTTTATGGGTAAGTGTTATTGAGAATGTTGGTCTCGTGATAACTAAAGAATAATAATCCTATAAAGTCTAAATTTTCTTGCATGCCTTGCTTAGTTCATTAATGAATTAAATTTTAATTAAAACATCCAGAAAAGGTAAGATAATAAAAGTAAAATAATTGATATGCATCATTAGGATACAAAATAGAATGAAATAGCAGTGGATACATGTCTTTATCAGCAAATAATACCCTATCTTTAAAACCATGGGATATATCGCTGAAAGGAACATTGAATTCATATACCACTTGTAAATACCGAAAAATATGCACCTGTAAATCGAATGCGGAACTAGTTTTTCCAATATCGAAAAATGCAGATGAATCTCCTATATCACACACACAATTCGTTCCGTTAAGCGGAAACTCGTATTGGGATTTGCATGTCAAATCAAATGAAGTGTGACAAAATGTGGAATGCAGGAGTAAAAGAAATCTATTCATTCAGCCATATAATTTATGGAAGAGTGAAAATTTGTGCAAATAAAGGAAAATATTTTTTTATAATGGTTAAGTCAATTCGTGTAAACTTCGCAATTAAATAAAAATGAATGTCACAAACATTTAATAGAGCACGTATATTTTAGATAAATAAATGGTCTATAAGTTATATTGACATGCTGCGAAAGAGATGTAACAGAAATAAACTAAATTAAAAGAGAATAATATCTACATCATTTAGAACACAATTCTGATGATGATCTTGTTTTAACAATGAGAGCAAGTACACACGTGTAAATTGAAAATAGAAACAATTTTATCTGATGACGCAAAATACTTCATCGAACGCTGAACGTTTTTCGTCAAATACATAAAAGTTATTTGCATCAGAATTGGAAAGAAATACATTCATGAATGCATGGACATGAAAGGTGTATATGGTTATGATCGTGAGGCAATAAAACAAGGAAACAATAAACGATTTTTTTTTTTCGTAAACTTCAATTGTTCATAAAAAAAGAAACGAAGCTTTCCTTTCGCGAGGGAAGTTTGCAACAATACTGCAGTGGTAGATTAATGGTAGATTAATCTCAAATACTAATGTTATATCATAATATGGTTAAATAATTATTTATATTTGGCGTAAATTCCGATTACTTATTTTCATACGAATAAAAATATTTTTAGAATAAACTAAATGCATACATATATAAAAAAAATTTTATTTTTAGTTCGGAATTTTACATGAATCATTATATTTTATACGCTGAATTTCATAAATGTATTTTTGTACATGTAGAAACTTCATCATGAATTATAAATTCACCGTTTTATGGAAAGATTTTAATTTTTAAATTGGATTAATTCCAATACTAATTAAGGTTCTGCTAGCAATTGTGTATATATATATATATAAAATCAGTTTTCTAAACCGTTTCTATTCTGAACAGTAAATGAGAGAATGATTCATCATAAAATTTCTTATGAATATTTCTCTAACGCTGATATAGTATTGATACGGTATAAGGAAGTAAAGTACTTTTACTACTACTACTAAATAGACTAGAAAAATTTCTTTTTCTCCTAACACATCGAATTTCATGAAGAAGAGCGAGGGAAAAAACGTAGATTTCACATGAAAGATATAAAAATAACAACGTATTTTTTCGAATCTAGGTTAATGACAGGGTCTTAATTTGGCGTTGATAAGACACGTGTCGCATATATGCGAACAATTTGTGGACATTCTAAATAAAGATAAATTTTATAAATAATCTTGAGAAACAGGTTTTCCCCTAATGAAAATGAGTTTTATTTTTGTGATTTAAAATAATGAAAAAATAACTGTCTGATTTTCTCTCATCAAGGTAGTGTTTTTTTTCGTTGACTTTTTGGCTAGAATGAAAATACGAATGGATTATACATCACTTGTGACATTTGTATATATTCAAGAAAAATCCAATGAATACTACTTGTATATCAAGTGAAACAGACGGAATCAAAGAGCGCAAGGATTACGTTGTTTATAGCAACATGAAGAATATAATGATTAACTCTAGAGCAGTTCAAATTTTTATGAGTAAATGTAAATGACCAAAATCAATAATCTCGCAACTTTTGGAAAAAGATTTTATGATCATTTATCACTTCTTTTTCGTCATTTTGCTAAACTAATACAAATAAGAAAAAACATTAGAATAATCATTTTAATAAAATAATATACCTTTGTTGTTAATAATCGACAACGCAAATGGAAAGATTTTTCTGCCCCACAATTAGCTCTTAAAATTGCGTTTATCATTAACACGCGTATATAATACGTTAAAAAGCATCAACATTTATTCAGCCGAAAACAACGAATCCCAACCTTTCCGCGAAAACAAACATAATCACGCAACACCAAGCGATCACGACGTATATAAGCCGCGATAATTTCCGCGCCATCGCGCGCGCCACGTTTAAAGAGCGACACGCGCGCATCTCTCATCGTAAACTCTCCTCTCTTATATACGATCGTCGAGAGAGAGAGAGAGAGACACGCGTACACGTGAGATAGCTTTTTGCTCCTCGTGCCAAAATTACCATGCATATTTTGACGTCTGTCAATTCTCTCTTTACCGATGCTACTGCTGCTGCTTTTGATGTCATGCTCTCTCCTTTCTCGCACACGTGTGCGCTCCTCGTGCACGAGCTTTATATTTTTCGATTTTTTTTTTATACGAGTTATATGCACGCGCGCGTGTTTGAAGTTGCACACATACTTTTTGCAAGCGCTTTATTGCCATTGTTTTCGAACTCCCGTTGTTGCTATTGTTATTATTGGTGTTTTTGTTCTTTACAAGGGGGGACACCGTTTTGAAATAGTCGATAAGGGTGAGTATATGAGGGTATCAGCTGGTGACACGTGGTTCGTATAGCTGCGATTTTATGGTTCCATTATATATAGTGGTGGTTTTTGTGAGTTTTCTTTTTTGTTTTTTATTGTTTGTTTTGGGTTTGTATAGTCTTATAGTCAACTAAATCTGGTATTAAAACCTTCATGAGTTTTTAGGTGAAAAAAGTGGCAAAAGGAAATGTACTAACTTTGGATGTCTGTACAAATTTGAGTTATTCTACTTAAAATGTGTTTGCTTTAACTAGCGTATTTTTTAATTAATTTAAACAACTTGTTAAACAATGTACTACATAATTCTTAACTAAAAATGTGCTAATTAGGAATGCGACTTAATTTTAAAAAATGGGAAACAAAATTTCTACCTACTATAAACATATAGTAAAAAATTAATCCGTACACTTAGAGAAGAATTTATTTATAGTTAATATAATTAGTAACAGTTAATACGAAATAGTTGATTTTGGAGAAATAAGGAAATTGTAAATATGAAAACATTCACATTTGACTGAAATTCCAAAATATTACTATAATGATGTCGTATTAATAGTTAATATTAATTAACTATAAACAAATTCTTCTCTCAGTGTAGGATATATATTAACTGCAAACAATTTAATCATCATAGGAAACATCTAAAGTTCAAATTGGGAACCAAATTACGAGTACACAAACCACTTCGACAATTATACATTCATCTGTATGACAAATGGTAATAAACACGCGCTGCTTTCACTTTCATTTCTTTTTTTACGACGCATTCATTGCGACGACCACCGAGTGCTCACTTCCGCTTCGCTAACCGTCTGTCTCTATATCTCCTTTTTACACTTGTTCTCTTTTTTCTCTCTTGGTAAACAGAAAAAATAGTGGTAAGTATTAGCCGGTAGACAGTGCTGAAGAAAAAAAAAACATGGCAAAACTTTCCACTAAACGCAAAGTCCTAATTCCTCGCCCCAATTCTCCCGCGTCCATCCACGAGAATTTCGACATTGCGAGTAGCAGCAGTGAGTGACTTTCTGGTTAGAAATAAGTGCGAAAAAGCAGAACAGAAGATGGTATATAGAGCTATACCTACATTTAAACTCTGAGCTATATCTACATTTAAAAGAGTGCAGACAAACAAACGACGGTCGCGTTATATTATATATATATATATACACACATACCGTCGCGTGACAGAAAAATCCCTTAGGTCCGACATTTTTCTCTCTCTCTCTCTCTCTCGCGCGCGCGCGTTCTCAATTTTCCGCGTCGAAGAATTGCGCCTCTCTCGCGCGCGCAATATACTTGTGGTCAGCGTGTGTGTCGCGTGGTAGGTATATAAGGCCGTGAGCCAAGAGGCTCTCGAATGAGATATATACCTATGCTCACACAGGGATTTTGCGCCGGAAAAAGCCGAGAGAGAGAGAGAAAGCGTGAGAGCGTGAAATGTGTAAGCTGTAAAATGAGGTGAAATGTGGAGAAGAAGCCAGAGCTTTTTTTTTATTCTTTAAAGTAGGATGCGCAGGTTGCGAAAGATGCTTCGTTGAGAGCTTTTTAAAGTGCTGTGTATAATCACGATTAATTTACGACGTGTTTGGAAGTGAATGAATTCTTTTTTTTTTTGGTGGTTCTGGTTGATAATAATTAGTGTCGTTTTGGGAATGGTAGGGAAATAGTTTTTTGTGAATTATTATATACAATCTGTGTGTTTCCGCTTTTCTTTCATTTACTTTTTTGTAATTAATTATAGATATGTGATATCTTAAAAAAGTATGTCACTTATCGAATTAATGCAAACAGATGTGTTTGTATTAGATTTAGATCAGAGCACGTGCTATATAATGTACTTGCAATACGAGCATAAAAGAAATTATAATAACTTACTTATATTTATAAGACTTAATGCATAACATTGAAAAATATATTTTCGAAGCACTACTACTATTTTTAAATTTATGATCTTAGTATTACGCTATTGGTGGTAAGACTCATAAATTAGATTTTCAATTTTAAAATCAAGCATCTCTCCTTTATAATATATGTCAAGGTATGTGCGCATACTGCACCCACTTTTTCAAACCATTAGACAGAGAAAACGTTAGGTACGAGCATCGTTGGCAATTTAACACTATTTGGTTGTTAAAGTATACTTTACGATAGTTAAAAATGAATGATTGAGTAAATAAAGCTCAAGCATCTTGAGGAAATATGATTTATAAACTAAATGAAAAAAAAATGATGATCCTCTTAAAAGAAGTCAAAAGTCATACGTTTATTTTTATAATAAAGGAACAAAAGAGCATTGACCTTTAAGGGCCACAAAAGTTTTAAAAATATAATTGCAAAAGAAAAAGTAAAATTCAACAAAACTATTTTTTTTTGTGATCGGTCACTTTTAATTTTGATAAAAAGTTTTTAAATTAGGAAATAATCTTTCTCAAAGAAATTCTCACGGAGAATATGGAATTGAACGCGCGAAAGTTTTATTACAGCGTTATGGCTTGCAGACAGTTTCAACTTCAATCATCTTCGATCTGCGCGGCACTTCCTGAACGGATATGAAATTCAACGAGATTTTTTTTACGCGCTTCTTATCAAGCTTTTCACGCAAGTTTTCATTGATTTGCTATATTCAAAGTTTATATGTATTTTTGAATGACTGTTTGTCAATATGGATTACTCATTCTGTTTACGACGAAGGGTTTAATGATCGAATCGACCTTGGATACACTTCTTAAAGGGGGTGTAATCGAGGTCAGAACAATGCCTAATACTTTCATATAGTATTTTTTGTCAGAGTCTAACTCCATAGAACCCCAAAGTTTACTGTATAATATCGGGAAAAATTTTTTATTGCAACAACATAGATTCCTAGATCATAGTTTTTGTTTACTCCGTTGCTTTTAAAGTTTTTCGAAATAGTTTTAATTACTAAACATCGTCGAGTAACAACTAAAATTTAGAGTAAGTTAAACACAAGAAAATGACAAAGTTATCACTGTATATATTTCTTGAAATAAATTTCGATCCATTCATCAAAATCAAACTTCACTAAACTACTACTACTACTACCTCGACACTATATGAATATCCACTCAATTCGAGAAACACCGCGCGACAACAACACGACCGCAGCAAATCAGCACCGTAAGCAAACCATTTACTCCCCATCATCATCATCTTTAGACCCCCAACAACTACGTTTCGTACCCAAAAATACTTCCTCTTTCACTCCCACTCATCACACGGCTACTAAACGAACTATTCTCTCTCGTCGTATACCACGCTCACACATATACACACACGCCTACGACCCTGTCACCTTTCATCACCCTCGAATCCGCCTGGTAATCCCAGCAATCCCTCTCTTGTTCTTTCTCCCTCTTCTCTCCTTTCATCGCAACCTTGACACCGAAAACACGCGCTGCCTTCCTCTCTTCTATCTCTAAGCAGCAGCAGCAGCAAAAAAAAAAGAAATGAGAGATCCTCGTTATTCGTTCATCGACCGATATGTATGTGAGAGAACCGCTGACGGAGTTCCGCAGTATCGACGCGCGTCGTCGTGTGCGGCGTGTGAAGCAAAAAAAAAAACAAGAAACCAAGAGAGGGACGAGCATGTGCGAGAGGGAAAAATCCAGGGCGGATTGAAAGAGCCGCGAAGAAGAGAGAGAGGGAGAAGAGAAGGAAGAGGGCGGAAATGGGACGCAAGCTGGGAGGGATGTTTCTCTCTTTCTCTCCGGCGCCTTCTCTTGCGAAAATTAAAAGTCTCGGTGGTGTGTACGCCAAGACGAGAGAGGGAGAATGGAGGAGGAGCTTTCTTACTACGCGTTCCTTTTTTTTTTTATTTAAAGCGAAAAATTGCTTTATGATTGCTCTTATATCTGTTTGCTTTTCGAAAATTAAAAGCACGAGGCACGTGATCGGATAAACAGAGATGCGCTGCTGTAGGATGGTGTTTATGTCGCTTCAAAATTGTGTTTAGCTAATAAACATGATGTTAAGGGTGAATTTTATATTAAAATTTCGTATCGTGGTACTGTAAACGTCGTTTTTGATATATGATTATAAATATATGTACGCGCGTCTACTTTACGTGTACAACGTGGCGTGTGAAAAAATGTTAAGCATCCCAACTTGTAAGCAAAGGTGATTATTGTGTTAGTACTACTACGAACATCTCCTAATTTACGAACTCCCGTTACTTTTATTAAAAGAATCAACAGTAACCCTGTATCGACCCTGCTTCCCTCACCATCTCCCTTCCCAAAAAAGATAACTTCTTTTTTCATACCTCACCCCCTAAATAACTTTTCTCATATTCCACGTCGAACTTCCCTTCCCTCCTCTTCTTCTTTTTATTTTTCCAAACTTTCCTAGACAGAAAAGCGGTTATACTTACGACACTTCTCTCACTCTCTCTCTCGCGTCCCCCTTTTCCACGCGAAGAGAGAGATAAAGGTGACCGACCGTTCGAAGGTGCTTGAACTCTCAGCACAACGCGCGCGCGCTCAGAGTGTCTCTCTTTGCCTCATGCATTATTTCCGTGGTTCGAGGAGCAATGAATTCGCTACTATTCGCCTCCTTCGGTTCTCTCTCTCTCTCTACGTCTGCCTTTTAACAATGCAATAGATCGCACGCGCCCGCCGCGCTTAAGCGGAGAGAAGAAGGACGACATATCGAAGGAGAAGTTTTGCCCGCTACTACTACTACTGCGAGAGTATACCTTCGGTGTGTTCTATTCCGTCTTCTTACTTTACTTCGTATATACTAAGCTTTTTGTGGTTAATATTGAAGAAGCGGCGGGGCTTCTTTTAGTATTCGCTTGGGGGATGCAATTCGAACGCATTGCTGTTGATCGTATGGTGATTTTATAACTTTATAACTATTTTTCTACTTTGTTGTATGTTTTTTTTAGAGAAATAATTGGAAATTTATCGTTACGTAGAACACTGTAATTTTTAAGTTATTTATTTCGAATAAGCGTATATGAATAACAATGTTATTTATAAAACATTGATATAGTTTAAAAATAATATTGTGGTATATCCGAGTAAAAAGTCACAAAATTCATTGGACAACGAGAAAATACCTGCAACGTTGAAAGTTTATTTATCTATCACAGAACCGTGATAAAGCAAACCTTTAGAGTTGATTGATTTGATCGCATGAAAAACGCGGTTCCACGATAAAAAAGAAGCAGCTGGTAGTAAATATTCACATCGACAAAGGTCAGATAGTAAATTAAAAAGAAATGTTCCAATGATAAATCCTTAAATAAATTTGAGAGTGATATTTATATATCGAAGCTTTAATTCGAAGAATTTAAATATTTGATATATTTATAAACAATTTGGTCTCGAACAAATCAGGTTATATTTGTTATTTATCGAAGAATGAATCCATGATGACGGTCACTTGAAAGTTAATTAAAGTGAATAATGTAATAATTATACTCGTTCGTTCGTCGATGTATACGATACATAATTATAACTTGCGTACGTTCAAAGCTATAAGTATTATAGAGGCAGTTATACTAGATTGTATATCGATGATTCTATAATGCTTTAATTCTTAATTTCTTATGTATTAATATAGACGACATAAGAGCGCGCGTATATAATAATAATTTCAAAACTAAATTATTATATTAAGTATATATGAATTTTAATAACATATACGTACATAATTTTGTTGTTACACAGTACAACAAAATATACACGCAGTATAATTCATTAAAAATTGACAGAAATTAATTAGCTCGTAGCTCGAACACCCACACACATACAAAAGCAACCAGAACCCTCTAAAACAAAAGCTTTATAAATATTCAAGTACGCCAAATCCATTAGTCTGTAATTCACTAACGGAACCAGCACGCGCGCACCGGCGGCACTCGATATTTCACACACTATATACTTAAGAATATATATATGAGTACCAACGAAAACGAAATTTTCAAGCTTTAACCGGTATCGCACGAGCAACGCCGACGACAACTCCCTCGTGACCCACATACCCGTCAACAGAACCGAACAATGCGTCAATAGTGAAAGCTCGCGCTCACTCATAGCAGCGCGCCAGTAGGTACGTGTTAGTCTCTCGAACAAAGCAATTTCAAGTGCAAGTGCGCGCGTGATTATTAAAAGCGCGAGGAGGCAATCTTCTTTATGGACATGCCTTTCGCAGCTTGCTTAAGTCTCTCTCTCACTCTCTTCTTCTCCCTTCGGACGTCGTCGACGGGTATATACGCATTGTCCAGGACAATAGCTAGGAAAAATGGTCTTCTGAGAGAGAGAGAGAGAGAGAGAGGGACTATATAGTGGTGGTATTATATACCAGTGGTGTATGTATATACATACACGTGCACACACACACACGCGTATATAAAGTGTGTTGTTCAGGTGAACGATAATGGGAACGTTTCGAGGGGGGGAAAAAAAGAGGTAGCGGAAAAAAACAGGGACAAGTCGTGAATACCAAAGGAGAGAGAGAGAGAGAGGAAAGCAAGCGAGTATGTGTATAAGGGCGAGAGAGAGAGAGAGAGAGAGCTTTGGGGGTTTGTCGAGCGAAGCCCCAGCTACTGCTGCTGTTGGCTTTTTTAATTCGAGAAAGCGGGGGGAGGACGAGGGCGCTAATTACAGCGCCACGAGAGAGAGAGAGAGGGAAAGAGAGTCTAGTGTCAACAGAGGCAATTACTGTGTGGGGAACGCTGTAGGTTTTTTTTCTTTTAAATGTCGTTTAGTATAGGATGGAAGTTTGTAAGGTGGCGGAGGAGGGAAATGCTGCGGGTTTTGGTGATATGGGGGTTGGAGGATTATATAAGTGTTATTTGTATAGTTCCTGAAATTGTTATAAAGATCTATGTAGTGTTGGTTATATGCAATGGGGTATAGGGTAATTGAGGGGTACGAGTGGTTTTACAGAAAAGATCTTATGATTCTCTAGACGATTTTAGACGTAAGAGACGTATTGTGAATGTAATAGCAAGCTTTTACTATAACAGTAACTTTAGGTTTAAAAATAATGCTTAAAAATTATCTTTTTTCAAACACAAACCTGTCGTCGTCAAAACGAGTCACGCATACCATAAAAACAGATAATAAAAGTAGAGACTTCGATGTTCAATTTGCTTTTTACAGGATGAAAAAATATTGATTTTTTTTAAAGTTACAGGAATTCAAAGATGGATGTAAAATATACGAGTTTTTTTTTAAAACACATTGAAAAATAGCTAAACTCGTTTCTGTACGTGTATGTTTGAACTCGTATTACTTTTGAAGGAATTAGCATTTTGTTGTGATCAAATAAAAAGTAATTAAAAGTTCGTTTTTTCATGGTAAGATTTTTTGTGAGAAAAAAATACTGTGACAGATTAGTACACGTGGAACAATTAAAGCAGTTAGTCATAATTATCGTAATAGTTATGGTATTGGGCATTTTATAACCTCTTCAATTCTCTTAGGTTTACCCAACTGTAACGGTAATTTTTATAGAAAAATTCTCTCCACATTAAAAATGTATACGTGTGGTTTTTCCGAACCAAATACATATAAAAAAGATTTATTTTAATAATTTTTTTTTCAAAATAAAGTTACTGTCCATAAACAGACTTGTCATCGACCATATTGTCAGATTTTTCATGCATCCAAAATGTGCCAAAGAACAAAAAAAAATCTAGTGTGGTTCAAACGTATCATAAAATACGTGCGCTCTTCAAAACAACTTATATCTTTATCTTTGTATCCCGCTGTTTCATATTTTCCGTATACAGAATGATTCATTTGCATAAGCAATATAGTTTTTGTTGTTAATTACACGATAAGAATTACTGCTACTGTAACGCATGTGTATATGCATTCTTGCATTGATAATGCATTGTTTATTGTCATGACCGCAAGAATGCTTATCATTTTACTTATGAATATGTATATTTTTCTTACACTTCGGACAATAACAATCATAACGATACCCGACTTATATAAGCATTTTTCTTAACCAATGATATTTACGAAATTCTCATCTATATAATTTGAAAAAAAAAGATAACCCAATCCCAAATTATAAAAATTTTTACTACCACCTTACACACACAATAAACAATCATATCTACTTTACCATAAACTAACATAAAAAAAGAATATATATATATATACTTAAACTAACACGCGCTCTCCCCTCTTTTCCAAACAGTCTACACAACGACGACGACGACGACGACGACGACGACGCACGTTTCTAATCCACTTATACTCAGTGCTTATACGAACAGTAATGGAGCACGTCGCATTGTATGCTACGCTGCTCGAGCGCGCGAGAGAAAGAATTAACTGCGCAGTTTCTTTAGGGAAAGAGAGAGAGAGAGAGAGAGAGAGCAAAGGGCGAAAGAGGGAACAAGCGGTATATAGCAGCAGAGAGTAAGTACTTATACGCGGCCCGCAACAACTTCTCCACCCGCGCGAAGAGTGAGTGAGAGAGAGAGAGGGAGCTTTCACCGCGTCCGCGAGTTTGTAAGCTTTCTCTGTATATACACTAGTCGTCGCCTGTATGCGAAGGATCTTATTTAGTCTGCGATGCTCTGCTTTTTTTTGTTTGTTTAAAAGAATAATGTATTGGATCACGTAATTTATCGAGGTTTTGGTGGTTACGTAAGATTGGTTATATTGTATCTAGCACTGAGAGAAGAATTTGTTTATAGTTAATAAGAAGATATATTAAAAATACACAGAAAAATTTATTTTCATTTATTCTTTGTGAACTCTTATTAACTACGCATATTAACTATTAATATATGCGCAACTTAATAGTAATATTTTGGAATTTCAGTCACATTTACAATTTCCCTTATTTCCCCAAAATCAACTATTTTGTATTAACTGTTGCTAATTATATTAACTATAAATAAATCCTTCTCTTGGTGTACGCATTTTTACGGGAATTGTAGAAAAATTTTTATTATATATAATATTTAATAATCAAAAGGTGTGTGTAAATACTGACGTATATATATTTGTGGATCATTAAATTTTCGTTAAACCGTTTTAATTAAAAAAAGCGCTTTGTCATAAAGGAATATACATTATTTGATACGTGTTTCGCAGAACGCGACCTATAAAAAAAAAACGTTGGTATATATAGACGTGAACAGGAATGCAAGAGAGAAATTAAATGTGCATCAATTTAATGGCTTTCCCGTTCAATCATATTAGCAAAAGTAATTATTTCGATGTTTGTATATGTTCTCGTTGCGCAACAGTACTGACGAAAGTAAACCAAAAAAAAGTGTCAATAATAATCCTCAGGGGTTACCAGCGACGGCATTGCATATATTAGGCGTGATTAATCGTCATTTTGTAATTTATTCAGAGTTTAGCGCGGATCACGTGCGACGCACTTATACACATATCTTTTTCGCGTCGAAGAGAGTATTTGCGCAGATTACTTTTATGTGAAACGCGATAAATAAATTTTTACGATAAACAGTACCACATTTTCTTTTTTATTGAATGTATCGCATAACCAATAAAAAAATCACTTGTCATTCTCGGTTTCGCAGAATATCGTTCTTTATAGATTACCAAGATAAATTTAATACAACATTTTTCTTCAAAATTTACACATTATACCATTGTCGAAAACGGTACAAAACACGATAAAAAAAAACTCGCTTCTTTTACTCTACCTAACCCATTAATACCACCTCTGCACCACCAAAAACAGCCCCTATTGTACAAACTCTCTCATCCACATCTAACCCAAATCAACCCCTTTTCTCCTTCTCTCCAACAACAAACGAACCATACATTTTCCACCATCCCATAAACCCCATTTACCTTTTTCCTAAAAAAAAGTACCCCCGCACTCTTTTACCCTCTCGACTTCCAGCAACAACACTTTTCCCATCTACATATATACAACGGTACCGTACATCTCTCCCTTAGAAAATTCAAATCCCCGCAGGCTGTTATACGTAAATCCGAATGCACGCTTGGAAAAAAATGTAGGAAGAAGCACAAAAAAGAACAACAACCGTACCGCTATATACAACAGCACAAGAGACCACAAGAGTGTGCATATGCGCGCGTGTGCAGCTGTGTGGAGAAAACAATTTTCCTCCCACGCGCGTCGTCGTCGTTCAGTTAACGAATGCAGCGTCACACACACACACGCGTACAAAAGTCTCTAGGGTACTAGGTCTTGTGTTCTATGTATATATATATATATATATATATATATATATATGTACGTATGTATTACCTGGTCGCCTGGTCCTTGTTTGCCGGTAGTGTGCACACGCGGCTGTCGCTTGGAAGGTAAAGGGAAAATGTTTGGATCGGATTCCCGATGCCGTTAACAGCTGGGTAACGTGGCTTTGAGTGTGAATATAGGAAGGGAAAAGGTTGGAGGGTTTGTTGAATTGTCGTGTGAGTTGCGAGGAACAACTTTTGGTACAGCTCATACATTAAGATATGTTGTTGATAATTTACTGTGGAAAATGTGCAGCAGCCTGTAGTTTAAAAATTAAACAAGTATAAAGATAATATAATACTCTCGCTCTCGCTGCCTCTCTCTCTTTAATTATTCAAACTTAATACATCCTACCATATTTCAGGTACAAAATTTACAAAATATACGTATTTAATAACGTTTAATTGAAAAGCCACACCGCACCATTACCACTTGAATCAAAATCTCGTATACACTATGCCTATAAGCAAAAACCTCTCTAACACAATTTCGCAATATTCAGAAAAATGTTCATTTTCACCAGCAACATGAGATATATTCTATTACACCTGTATATTTAACAACCACAAAAGGTTCGCATTTCAACCGACTGTGAACATCGCGCACATTGACCGTAAATAAATGATTCAAACATACATCGACAACAGCCACACACACACGCGTGGTCTCTTCAAGAATCTTCTTTTTCTCTTCTTTAATCATTCTATATACGCGGCGACCCCATATAGCCGCGTAACACCACAGGCGCTCTCGTTGTGTGTCCCTTGACACGCGCGCGTGCGGTAGCTTTTCGCTTATATATAATACACGCGTGTATTACACAGACTGATCCTCATCGCGTGTATACATGTGCGTTCGAAAGATATCCTATACATATATATATACACGTACTATATATAGAACGAACACGAAAAGCAAAGTGTTGTTGTGATCGATGTATATACATATATATACGTATCAGGAATTTCACACGAGAGAGTCCGATTAATCGCTGGTGTGATTGCCTCTCACGTGTCGCTCTCTCTCTGTGTTGTGTGTGCTGGTTGTATATGCATTATTGATGAGCACTGCAGCATGTCGTTAATGAATCGTGCGATCGCGCGAACGGCGGTTTAGTACGTTGAGAGAGAGCTGAACGTTTTTCGGTGTACAACGGATATTTGCATGTGTGTGAATATTGTTACGTGCCTTTGTACGATGTGTATAGTGGTAGGATGTACACGTGGAGAGAGAGAGGAAAAGAACGATGATGGAAATCAGCGTATGTGTGTGTGTGGAGTCATTAATTGGGAATATATGCGTGAGTAATGGATCGGTTATTGGTGCACGCGTGAATGAAGGGTTCGATTTGTCGAGTATATCGGAGGGTATGTTGTGATTTAGACAAGTTGTTATAGGTAGTGCGGGGAATGCTTGTAAGAGGATTAGTGGTTAGTTCTTGATAACTGGTTGGTTACCAGACAAATAACGGAGAAGGTTTAATGTTAGATTAACCAAAGAATTATTGGTTCTCTAAGGATTTTTACATAATTCTATTCAATAAATTTCAATTAGTATACATGCGCAGTGCGCGATACTGCACGAATTATAGTGGCACAAGTGTACAACTGTCGTAATTAGTGAAAATCTACTAATAATTAGTTAATGGTCCCTGTATTTTTAATTATAAGTATGTATTGGTTCGGTACCAGTGCATATGGGAATTTAGAAAGTATTAAGTTAGTCGTACTAATGAAGGGACCCTTATTAGTTGTACTATCTTGTTAGTTCAACATTGATGTGACTACTTTTTGGGGGATAAAGTAAATATTGTACTCTTAAAAGAATAATTTTTACATCTGAAATCAAACGTTTTCTAATCTATGCGACTTCATTATAAAAAGATTAGAAATATATAGGTATGTAAGGTCTCGAGGTTATAATTACAAGTTTTGCGCAGTTAAATTCCCAATTACGTCGCACAATTAGCGCAGATTCAGCGGAAAACTTTTCAAAGTAGAAATACCCCTTAGCCCCGCAGACTTCTAAATTTTGCTCTAACTCATTTTACATTCATCAATTTAAACCTGACGTTTAATAGCAATATGAGCTCGAAAGCGTTACATGAAACTTTCACTGCTGCTGCTGCCTAGTACCATCTGTAAAAACATCCTTCATATATTTCGGCCCACTTTCGCCGAATCCGACTATTTATTCTATTCATTCGCTTGAACTATTCTCGTACAGTTTAAAATCATTTAATTTCGGCTATATGTATATGGACGTGCTTAAATTATTTCAATGCTCTAATATCGTATATGAGATTTTAAAGATTTGCATATATATATTTTCTATTCGTAATTTTTAAAGGAATCAGCGCAGAGTGACCCATAAAAGAGGTGCGTTTGTCGGAAATTATATATAGTGAAACTTAATGGTAATCGTGTATTCCAAATTATCTTGGCAGATTATCGTGATAACTATTGTTACGCGTGAAGAAAAAGAAAGAAAGAAATAGGAACGAATAGAATATGAGAGGAAAGGGAAAACAATATGAAAATTATACTGTTACATAACGGTCGGAATTCGATATTCTCACGGCGAGCGCATCTATGGTATTGAAAGCGTCTGGAGAAGAAAGTAAGGAAGATTGAGAAGTAATAGAGCTGTGGGAATGCATAACAAATCTGTATTGGATTATGTAAAAGAAGAATATTTTTGTACATAGTATTTTATTTATTCAGAGAACAATATATAAAAAAATTCGAAATTCCATTATTATAGTTATCTAAACTATAATTTATAATATCCATATCGCAATATATAATTTATTCACTTAACTGTATGAAATATTTAAAGTTTCAAATTCTTTTAGACTGTGTTTCCCAAAAATGTATATAACTTTTACGAATAACAAAAGAAAATACTCCGAACAAACAACCACTACATGTTTATTCTTCAGATAAAAATGGTTAAAACGTGTCATTTTGCCGTTGCATCTCTCTGTACGACTAAACCTGCTCATCAATTTTTAATATAATGCACGTTCGCAGCAGCAGCAGCAGCAGCGGCAACAACAACAACGCGCACGGACATTTCCGATATTTTAATCCGCTATCATCTGTATGGAATTCCAAATTACATATTACGAACTACTCCGTCCATATTAATTCATAAGTTTACTCTGGAAAAGTATAAAAAAAAGATATATAATTTTGTCCGCACTGGTGTACCGCGCATTGCATTCTAAACGAAGAAGCGAAACCGGTTTCTATAAAACTGCGTAAATAATATTGAATGACAATGACAATTTTTAAACTTCCATTGTGGTTTCGACACAGTAACTTTAAATTAATTCTACCTTTAAACAATTGTACAATTAATTTTCGTACGAGATGTGTTCTAATTGTTACTTTAAATTTACATTTATTCATTTGTTAAACAGTGAAATTAAAAATTTTTCTATACTACAAACTTCATAGTATTGAATTGTTGTATTACTTTAGTTTGTTTTTACGTTTTTAAAAGTTATCTTCAAGGACAGCGAGCGACTAACACAACTCTGGCTAGAACGAAAACGTTGATAAGAAATGATGGAAAGTGTAAAAATGTCGGTAAGGTAACTTAATAAATATACTTGTTGATGAAGTATAAATTAAGGGTAAAGTATTATTGTAATTTACTGACCATAGTGGTGACTATTCGAGACTACTTCTACAATCTAGATTATATTCAATTTTTCTAAGGTCCGAAAGATAATTATCTAAATTTATTTGTAAATTGATTTTGTAATTTGTATATATAATCCTTGATACAAATAAACTGTCCGGACCACGTTGGGATTTTATACAAAATATGTTTCTTTTACCAAACTAATGGATAACAAAACCATTCAACTCAGCTAATTGAACTTAATAACAATACAAGTTTATAAAACTAATGCTAAGAATTAGCCAAAGGAATAATCATAATTGCTCTGCATTCAAATGTTTGCGATACCAAATGATATTTCCAAAAGCACTATATACATTCTTACCACCTTAACAAATCATTTGCTGATTTAAACGATCAAAATAGAAGAATATAAAGTACGTACTTCAGTACTGACTTCAACCATCGTATATATATATAGCAGATAAATCATTCAAACGCAGCTGTGCGGCTCAATAATCCGTAACTTTGTATCTCGTTCACGATAATTACAATTTGCCATTTCAATTACTTAAAGTTTAACAAGTTAAAAGGACGCTACTACTACATACTACTACTACTGCAGCTACAGCTCGTCTCTCTCTCGCGTAATAATAAATTCGAGCGTCCAATTGGCCTGCCACTTGGCCGCGAGCCGCTTAAGCTTCCTTCAATAATGAAAACAGTAAATCGTATATATGTATCCCCTCTTCGCGAAGCCGCCGCACCATCGATGACAGTGGAAATATCATTCTCGTGTCCGTGATTTTTTTCTCTCTCTATATCTTTTTGTTCTTCAATCAACGTAAAATCGATCGATCGATCGATCTAACGGTCAGGGCCACCCCCATCATCGTGTTATATTACCGATCATTATTTTTATCATTGCACAATTGCCATCGTTTCGCAGCCTACGTATATATATATAAACGGTACCTCCGCAACCGATAACACACACACGACGACGACGATTCTCGCAGCGTATAGCGAGTGTGTTGCAGAGTAGTAAGCTTTAAAATAGAATCAATGAATCAGATCAGCTGTTGAGCCTCTCCCTGTGGTGCTTAATGCTACAGCAGTATAGCATCTGTACGCTGCTGCTTCCGAGAAATACATAACCGAACTGTATGAACTAGATGACGGATTTATCCACGCGCCCACGTATGTATTCATGGATATGTACACTGAGAAAAATGATGTATTAAAAATTACTATAATACATAGTAACGTCGAGATATACTTACAATATCAAAAAAATTACTATATTTTATAGTAAAAATTCCTATATACATTTTAAAAATTGCTATGTAAATAGCAATTTTTACTATAAAACATAGTAATTTTTTTTATATTGTAAGTATGTCTCGACGTTACTATGTATTATAGTAATTTGTAATACATTATTTTTCTCAGTGTAGTAGGCGCATCGTATAGTCGTATTTAATTTTCGTTGTGTATAGGTAAATATGACGGGCGCGCGCGTGCCGGAGATGTTTCGTAAGGGTGGTTATATATATATACTGAATTCCCTGTGAGAGAGAGAGTGAGTTTGTTTATAATAATAAAACGAGGTGTGTCGTCGGGAGAACGCGAATTTATCATCGTGACAGGCTGTTTTAATCATGCGCACGTGTGTTGTGTATTTATTATGTACTCCTTGCTGCGCTAATGATGAATTAATGCGTGTTGTATTTATATAAGTATATGTGAATTATAAAGAGAGGGGCTTGATATTGTCGAAAGATGCTGTTGAGTATATTTATTTCTGTATTACCTTAATATACGGATGGAAATGGATTACGTATATACTACATGCTTTTCCTCTTTTTGAATTTTAAGGTGCTTGTATAGAGTGGAAAATGTATAATGTAAATGATAAATTTTCACTGTGACTAAAGACTATTGTGTGTGGATACATTTCGCTTGATAATAATAATAATAAGAAGAAGAGCGATGGTGTGGTTTTGATATGTAACATTAATTCTTTAGAGAAATCAGCACTGCGCATCGTCGCTGTCGTCTCTGGACACTTGGTATATCAAGAAAACTTGACGAGTCAGTAAATGTGAAACGTAGGAGTAATAAGATATTCAAGCTAGACACGTCGGGTGGCTTGAAAGAATAGTTCCGACGACGACGTCCTCATGTTCCCGATTCTCATCCGACTTTATTATATACGACAGTTTGTGTCTTTACCTGCACGTCGTTATATTGTTTCATGCGTAAACAAACTTATTTGTAAATTAAAAAATATTGTAATATATATGTAGAGATATGATGAATATGTTGGATGAAATGTACAACATAACCTTTAGGCAGGAAATTGCTTAGTTTTTCTTTAATTATTTTGCATTTCAGTATTTTTATAACGATAAAGATACATTTTTAAATTCCCGGACAATTTAACGAATGTTCCGAGGAGGATTTTTAGTTTCGCGTAATTGTTACAGACGCAGCATTCCAGCGAAGAGATTACTTAAGGGGGGGGAAGAAAAGAAATCAAGATTTAAGATGTATCCGCATCTGTATTTGCATAAAGAAACGCGCGCAGGAAAGGAACAAGAAAGGGTGTACACGGTATGAACTCTCTCGACGCCACTGCAAAGACATCTCTAGAGTTCTCTGCGCGAGAGTTTTTTGGGTCACTGATTTTGAATCCGAAATAGAGAAACGCTGCGAGAGGGAAAAAAACACAACAGACGCAGTAACAGTTAATTAATCGTAAAATATTGAATATTGGTTAGCTGATTGAATAAAGACCTTTGTAGTTCGATGTTAAAATGTTATTAATATAACGACATCGTTTTAATTTGATTTTTTCAGGGGCTATTTTATCAATTAATTCCTGGAAGCACGACGAATTGTTTTAAAATGGGTATATCTTTTAAAAGATAAAAAAGTTTTATGCCACGTGTTTTACAAAATGAAAAGTATGCAATTTCAACTGTAAAGGAAAAAAAATAGAAAGTGAAACCTTCATTTAGTCGATAGGAAGTAAATAATTACTTTTTAAAATACTTTTTTCTACTATATGTACTATACGGAAAACATTCGATTCAATCAAACTTTGTACATTTCCGTTTTAATTTATATCAAATTCCTACCACTTGAATTACAACTCCCGAACTACTCCAGCAAATTCTCTGTTATTCTTTTTCATTTAAATATAGACAGAGAGAGAGAAAAAGTTACAATTGCTGTCCTGGGAGTGCATTTTTTTGCATTTTACATTGCTTTCAGTTATAAATACTTTTGAGGAATAAAAGTTTAACTTGTATTCGCGACATATTTGTAGAAAAAAAAATTGTTGGAGTATTTTTAACAAGAATGTAAAATCATTATGTCTTCGTGACAACAACATAAGTAATATTTATAAAGATTTTATGTAAAGCCATTTATACTTTCAAGAATAGATTTTTTTTTTAAATCACCTACACTAAGACAAAAAGTTCAGTAAATATTAAATATTTTGTAAAAATTACCATACTCGTAAAGACACTTCAGATTGTAAAAGCTCAAAAGATTACTATAATTTATAAAAAAAATTGTCGCTAGAATTGTGAGAAAATTTACTACACTGTATTGTAACATTTACTAGAAAATATGGTAATTTTTTGTGGGTCTTTACAGTCTACGGTGGATTTGCGAGATAGTATAATAATTTTTACAAAACATTTAATAATTTTTACTAACTTTTTTTAATCTATAACGACACAACGTATAATTAATGTCACTAAAAGTTCACCATACAAAATTGCATACTGCGACTACACCTCAATCTCCCAAACTATCATTCATTCAACATACTCTTACTCACATTCTTCCAACAGCATCATAACTCTTACCCAACTCTTACATATATACGAACGTCAAATCAATCGATTCCCATAGCCTCACCATATATACGCAACGATTAGAAACACGATTGTCATATACATACACACACACACACACACACACACTGAAGACCAAACGACGTAACATCGAAGGAAAGAAAGAAACCCTTCTTGGAATTTAATTACGCCGGCGGCGCCTATAGCGATTCCGAAATTCCGTCGACATCGTCGTCGTTGAATTACGCCTTCTTTTTCTCCGGATGCATCCTCTTCGCTGGCTATTTCCGTCGTCTCGACGCGAAGCGCGTGCCCCTTCGTGAGTGCGGAGGAAATTTCGAGTGCTTCTTTTTCCAACCAAGCCGCCGCCACCGCCACAACTGCAGACGACAGTCGCTGGATCTTACGGCAAGAATGTATTATAGGCTTGCAAGAGTTTCGAAGAGTGTAGAGGTTCTGGGATATGTGTGTATAGATACGGTGGTTATTATTATTATTTTACACTGGATTGGTTTTTACATATACTGAAAAATGTAGGGAAAAAATTCTCAAGTTTTCTATAGTAATTTGGCAAATCAACGAAAAGGACAAATTTTTCCATTGAAACCTATAGGTTATACGTGAATTTCACATGGTCAGGTTTAAATTTATTATTTTGACGTATACGTGCTCTTAAAGTAATAACATGTTTACGAAGGTAAGAGAGAAAAAAAAGCCATTGAAAAGTTCAGAGAGAGAGAGAAAGAGAGAAAGATGTCATGAGATATAAGACTTGTTTTTGTTACATTAGTAGGCAGAACACGTTCGGAAAAATAATTCAGAACGACGATGGTTTATTTGAATTATAAAACGTGTTCCCAAATCAAGAGAGTTTACAAATTTGCCTGTGTAAAATAAACCTGTGAGCAAAGTTTCCAAAAATCTGGGTGCAAAAAGTTTGGGCAAACGTCCAGATAGAAGTCTTGTTCTAGTTATCCTAGACCCAAAAATACACTTTTTTTTTTAATTGTTTAGACCAAAAAGTTTTACTTTGTATCCAAAATTTTATAATAGAAATTACGTAGTACAACATCAATGTATATAAATCTTCAACTTCTAATCGAACATGCACAGATTCCAAAAGCAGCTTAAACTAAAATTTCATCATCATGACTCATCATACCGTATAGCATCATCACCTCCCACTGCATTCCCTCGTCCTCCCTTATTAACGATCAACTACATCAACGCATGAAAATTTCAAACACATCCGCGCACGTCGCACTGACTTACATCCCATGATAGCAAGAGTCTGTCTTATACGATTGCCACACGTGTTCACGTCAGATAATATATACACAGAACTACGCCGTTGTTATATAGTACACCAGGATCGTTTTTTATACTACACCACATAGTTCAATTAATCAGCGCGTCGCTAGGCGAGAGAATGTTTATTATGACGATTAAGGAGGGGGGGGGGAAGAGATTTATACCTGCGCTCAGCAGCAGCACGCGTGTCATGCTAATGCGCCCCCGGAAGAGACACGCGGTGCTTATATACTTTTCGAGTGTTTATGTGTGTGTGTGTATTAAGACTAATCGTAGCGGAACAACGCTACGAATATATATACATAATCGGTGTGCATATAGGGTACACAACGACGATAGTACACGTGGCAAGATCAACGATCGTTATATATAATTTAAAATTTCAGAAAATTGATCTAATATGCAATATCGTAAATGATATTTTTACCACTGGTATATATCAAATTACGCGCACGGTCGAATGGTGTAATAATTAGTTTATGAACGATGAAAACGAGAGACGCGCGCATGCTGCTATATACGTTCCTCTCGTTGCAAACTGTATATTATGCACGAGATGTAATGTAGAGTGTACTGCGCGTGTGGTGCGGGAGGCCGGAAATTCAACTTTCCACAAAAGCTTGGGTATAGTATTTAGCGAAATTATACGGAGTAATAAGCCGGTGTACACGTGTGTATAATGTGATTGGTTGATATATATATAGAAATTTTGATTACAAATTGTATTATTGAAGTTTATTACGTTATAACGTGTGCCGCATGCGTCATATAAATGTAATAACTGGGAGTATTTATTGCATGAAAGGTTTAACAAATTTCAAACGTAATATTATACCGTGCGTATTTATATTATTATTATTATTATTATTATTTTCAACTTTATCATTAGGTTTGTCAAATGTTTACTCAAAAATACATACTTATACCAGTATATTAACGAAGCTTTTATAAATAAATAATGTAATTTCTCGTTACGTTTAACCTAATCAATGTCCTGTAATTTACTCGACCCCTGGTTTACTTTCTCACACATACACTGCACGTATATATATATATAAGCCACTTGGTATCTTGCACGGTAACCATTTCTCGTTTCGCGGAATCGAAGTAGACGCGGAGAAAAAATTAATCTCCTGCGCGCACGCGCCATCGTCGGTGAGCAGTGCGACGAAGCGAAAACGAATTGTGCAATTGTAGTGTATAAGTGTAAGATCGCGCGTATTACACGTGCGCACACACGATATATATATATATATACATACACACACAAACGTACACCGTAATAATGTACTGTACATATGTACCAATGTGTCACGCATTTCACGTGCGACGCGGTATATTATATGTGAGTATATAACTCGTGTTATACTCGTTATATGTATCTGTATAGAGTCGCGTTGCACACTTCACTCAGCCAATTGCTTTTCTCTCTCACACTTGTGTTGAAGAAGTTCTGCGGTTGCTTGTTTGAGCTTGTTTGTTGTACCCGCGCGTGTCTGTGTGTGTGTGCATATATCGTGCGAAAGAGCGGACGTTATGGAAAGGGAAAACGGTGAGGTTTTGTTAGCTGGTAATTGGTTCGGGAAATGTATGATTAGGGTTGATGCTGAGAGAGAGAGAGAGAAGAGAGGATACGTGTATTTTTGTATGATTTGTGATTGAATAAATATATAGTGCGTGGTGGTATATGAACGTTTGATGAAAAAATTATATAAGCGTGTATAAAAGTTGTTTATGCATTTGTACTATAGTGCTTTTATTGTATGTGAGAGGGTTAACATAAAAATAGATTATCAATTTATAATCGGAACAAATCGATCTGCGGTAAGACGATGTATTTCGGTATTGTTTAGATAGTGTTAAGTACTTTGATGAAATATGCAGACTTTCTAGAAAGACAGTGTTGTAGTAGTAGTAGTAGTGTGCAGACTTGATAAACACACAGATCCGAAATTATTGAGTGGCTTCTCTGATCTAAAAATATCTGTCTGTATAGAAAATATCGATTTTCCACTTAAAACTTCGTTATACGCTTTTCAAGAGAGAAATTTTTCTCACTTTTAATGAGAACAAAAGTTCGTTAATAATTTTCTAATAAATCATTTTACCTTTGAAAGATTCATTGTTTATAAATTTGCTAATAATTGAGAGTGAGAAATAGAGAGAATTTAATAAATATTTCTAATTAATTAATTTCATTTTTACTTTTATGATGAAAGTTTGGCTTGTTTAATAATTCCAATTTTTATATCAATAATAATTAAGATTTACTTTTATACGAGGGAAAATAATTGTCACTATATCCACATATAACATTTTTATGGATGTGTGACATTTATATGACTGCCACAACTTCGCATTGCGTTGCATTATCTTATACAATTCAATTACGAGAATGAAATCGTATACGTCCAACAGAACAACATTATTATCCTAATCATCAACGATGATATACTTTTTCATTTAAATTATCGATTTCAAACGTATTCGAAAGAACTCAAAATACCGATAAAACGTCAAAGCTATATAATAAAATTTTTACAAAAACCATTCACGAACCTATTGATTTTATAATGTTCCTCTATATATCATTATTTTAACCCCCAATTTCTATGAAAAAAAAATAGATGATGGCCAAAGTACAACAGCCCTTCGCAAGAGCAGACACGTTCATGACTCACCAATTGAGTCACGTACATGTATATATACGCATACATGCGTATACATATACATTCACGCGGAAAAGTACACGATTAATTTTGCAAGGTCAATTAGGGCTCGGTTAATGGACGGCACTTTGTAATTTTCTTCTCGTACGTTCATATATATATATACCCGCGTAGCGCGCGTTCACGTTTAATCGTCATATCCTCATCCTTTTAATTTGCGAAATATCGACGCGTTGCTTAACGAAAGAAAAATAGTTTTTATTATATATACATTTAATCCATTTCTTTTTCACGTCATATATCTCCATCAAATTACAGTGTAATTCTGCCAGGATCAATATCAATTTTCGAGGTCACTGACTTATCCCTGCGTATACCATTTATATAAATATCGTCTCGATTCAATTATCACCCCCCACCAACAAAAAAAACTTCCTATCAATCATCCATCATATTCAATATACCATCCATAGAGAATAATACTACCTCTTAATTACCAATATAATTCAGAAAATCAAACTAAATCCCTGTCAGTAAAAAGTCACCTACTTCAACCCCACCATAATTATCGAGAAAAATACTCGCTCACTCGCTATCGTATATTATTTTCTATCTCCTCTTTTTTTTCCATCACCCTATGTACACGATTATATATACCAACGACATCATCCGCACCTGTCACATATATATATATATACACGCACCTCCTATACTTCCCACCTGCAAATCCCCATATATACATATACACATAAAATCGATTTATCCATACGAATCATATATATATATATATGTACATCACGTCGACAAGTCACTATATATATACCGCACGCGAGGAATATAATCCTTTGCGCGATCTCTCACTACTCCACTTATACTCTCCACATGTCACTCGATTACAACACACGCACACGTCTCTCTCCAAAACAAAACCCCGCACACCAACACCTGTCACATACCACGCGTCTTCTTCTTCTTTTCACCTCCCCTAGGTATATGTATACCCGATTAGCTCTACATTATATCATTATTATTATTATTCACAAACAAATAAAACTGATGTATATGTATATATATATATATAATACTCACGAGGTGTACGCAGGTCGAATTTCTCTGCCAGCCGCGACGATCACAAGCTCACACTATATTGCACGCGCGCACAGAGAGAGAGAGAGACGCAGACACGCGACGACGGACAGAGAGAGCACACGGCAAGAAGAGAGAGAGAGAGAGAGAGAGAATACGAGGGCTACTATAACACAAGTTCCTCTCTGTCTCGAGGCGCCGCTGCAGCAGCATGCAGACACATACACATATAGACCCTATATACGCTCTTCTCTTTCTATATATATATAGTGTTATCCTTCTTTCTTCTTCTTCCTCTTCCCCGCGCGAGAGCGAGATAGAGCGTAGGAGTTCCTTGCCCTATACTTATACACACATATATGTATATATACACGTATAGAGCCTTATGCACTATTCCTTCTCCTTCTTGCGGTTGTCATACGCGTGGTTCCATGCGTGTATACTATACCGAAGGATATATATATATATAATACAGCAGAGGCACGTGGATTGACTTTTTAGTAAAACCCTATTCTTCTTCTTCTTCTTCTTCTTCCTGATCTTTCACACGTGCGTGTCACAGTGCTATATAGTAATGGTGGGGGGCCAGCGCCCCGGCGCCGATGTTGACCGCAGGACTGCTTAATATATATATATATATACTTGACTGTCTTCTCCTCACATGCGTATATATACCTATATACTGCACTTGTGTATATATATGTATATACGTTGCACACACACAGAACTCTATAATATCTATATACACACTCTCTCCTTTCTTTATTCCCTCCTCCCTTTGTCTGCTGCTTCACTACTATACATTGGTTTATGTGTGCGTTTAAGTAAGTATATATATTACACTTTTTTTTTGTTTTTTTAAATCGAAACAATTCTCTTCAACCTATACAACAACAACACGCAAAACAACAGACACACATACACAAGGATCTCTGAACAACCGGCGAATGACAAATATATACATAAGTATATATATATCTATATAGGTAGTATATATGTATGTATATATATATATACACGCGCGCGCACCACACGCGGCGACTGAGAACCGGAGCGATCGCGCGGACAGTTGGCCGACGAGTGGTGTCGGTGTGTGATGCAGCAGCTAGCAAGCAGCAGCAGCAGCAGCAGCGCGTCGGCGGCAGCGGCGGTGCGGCAACGACGACGACGAAGAGCGCGCGAGAGCGAGCAGCAACAGTTGCCTGCGAACGCAAGCGCGCGCGCGACGACGGGACGTTTTACCGCACACATCGCTCGCGGCAGCGGCATAAAAGAGAGAGAGAAGAGGCGATAGATAGGACTACAGGCGCCACCTACACGGTGGACGGTAAACGGACGTGTGAGAAGAGGATGTATAGATAGGCGGGTTGAGTGTAAGGTGCGTGGGTGGGATGAGTGAAAGGGGGGAGGATGGGTGAGATGGTATTGAGGGATGCGGAAGTACGGTTGAGGGAGGTTTGATGATTGACGGGGTTTATTAAAATTTTAAATGTTGCGATTGGTTATCTAGGGGATGGATGGGTTGGTTGTATAGTTATGTATAACTGTTTTGGTTTTGTATATAGGTTTGTATGGTACTTGAGAATAAAAAAATTTTAATTACTATAATATTATTGTTGAATGGTTTATAAGAAAAGAATAGCTTATATGGCTTTATCAAATATGGATATATTTACTGTTATACAGGTAGCATAATTTTTATATATATATATATATATATATGGGTGGTCTGTAAAATATTTCTTGTATATGTGGAATTCTACGGAAACTTTGCCCTAAACTGGTTCAAAAAACGACCAAAATTAAATTTGGAGGTACGCTTCTGAAATAATTATTTTCTTGTTCTATGGGTCATATAAGAGACTATAAGAACTTGGGGCCAAAGAAAACGGCCTTGTGACATCCTTTATCATCTAATCAATTGTTCTTATGGGAATTTAACATGGGAAAATTGACGAAAAGTAGTTACCAATCATCATCCAATATTAACATTCCAAATATGACAACGAATTGATTACAATATAGTAGTTAAAGTACAATGATAAAGCTTTGATTTAAGCTAAAGATGGTTAAAATCGGACAATTCAGTGCAAAGTTAAGTACATGCATTTGAAAATCGTCAAAAATGAAGAAAAACAATGAAAATCTTAAAAATTTCGCGAATTCAGAAAAAAAGCTCATTTTCGTCATTTTTTTACGATTTTCAAATGCATGTAACTTTGCACCGAATTGTTCGATTTTAACCATCTTTAGCTTAAATGAAACCTTGTACTTTAACTAGTAAAATGTACAAATTTGTTGACATACTTGGAATGTTAATATTGCTTGATGATTGGTGACTACTTTTCGTCAATTTTTTCCATATTAAATTCCCATAAGAAAAATTGATTTGACGATAAAAGAATGTCATAAGGCTGTTTTCTTTGGTTCTATATTCTTGTCGTCTCTTCTGTTACCCATAGAACAAGAAAATAATTATTTCAAAAGTGTGCCTCAAAATTTGTTTTTTGAACCAGTTTAGGGCAAAGTTTCCGTAGAATTACATATACTTGTGATTGAAATATTTCATATATTTTATTTTAGCGAAAGAAATGACTCATAAAATGCAAAAATTATAATTTTATATAGAAATTTATAATTCAATAACACGCGCGTATTCTATATATACATATAATGCACAACAAAATCAATATTATACGAAGAAAAAAAGGATTAACTCTTTCGAACGAATAAGAAATTAAACAAACTTTTTATCATATAGATTACTTTATTTCGAATAGTAACCCAAGAACCAGTAAGAAGATTATCTAGGAGAACTTTTTCGAAAGTCTCTCTATCTATGTTTGCGAAGTACTTACTGTTTGGTTGGGAGTATAAAGGCTGTTATAAATAAATATTTATTCAAGTACCTTAAAAGTCTTCCGCGGGCGCACCGGGAGTTACGTAATTTTATTTGTTTATTGTTTAGTTACAATTTATAGGCAAACTTCTCAAGTCAAACTATATATAATATCTGCTATGCGATGTTTGAATAAGATATGCTCCGTTGACTGTATTGTAAAAGATAAAGTGTTGTAGAGTTGTCTTTCAAACATATATATATAGATCGTATTTTACATCTGTACGTAAAATATATCACGATATTATATATTATATTACGGTATTATATATGAAATTGTTATGAAGAATATAATAAAATTTTAAATAAAATTTAACAATTTAATATCATTTTAATACCTTGTTACAGTTAAAAATAAATTCGATATCCAATGGTATTCAATGAGAATTAGAAGAATAAAATACTCGCACAGAAATCTATAGTTGTATACCATCGTAAAATCTATAGCGTTTTTAATTAGTCATTTAATTGCCATTTCGCTAAAAGCATTTTTAGTCTGAAAGCATTTTTCCCGCAACAATCAAAAAGTTAATAGACTTATTCTTTTACAGTGCGTTATGTGATGCTGTAAAACTGTAAAAGTGCGTTGAATTGAATTATAGAAAAGGATTGGAGCAATTAAACAAGAAATTAACGTTATTATACGATATTTATTTCATCGATTTACTATATTGTATAATTACTTAACTTATTATATCATGATTGTTATATATAATATTTATAATAATTAATTATTTGTTGGTATTTTAATCTTGCAGTTATTTTAAAATAAAATTAATTAATCTTTGTAAAAAAAAACTGCACTCAAAGAAACAGCGGAATCTACGTTGGAATTCGATTAACATGATTTATTTAATTCCCCATCATGGTATTACCGGTGATGCAATTTACTTTAAATTGCCTTTATAGAAACGCTTCCTCCATAAAATTATCATGTTATATCTCTAATTGAACACAATCGTACACACACATACAAGTCAATAAAAATTAACATTAAAAAAAAAGAATTAAAATCTAATACGTAAATAAAATAGTTAACGTCGTCACGCTAACATTATATACATAAACTCCCACTAAACTTTCACACTATAAATGCATATATACAAAACACAAACCAAACTAGCGCTAACTGCTATATATCATATAGCACGAATTAATTGATCCAATTGCCAGACGCGACTACTTTTACTTATCCCGCGCGAGCGGCGTCGTTTTGATTTTTCACTCTCTCAGCTTCGGGCGCACTATCATCATCATCATCATTGCATATAACGCGCGACCCAATGAAAATTCAAGTGCGCGCAATTCATTTTTAGTCTCCCTCACACATTCTCCCTCTATCTCGGCTACTGGCCAAAACAGCTTTGAACTGGTCAGCAACTTGTAAGAGCAAAGTTTCAAGTGAAGGAACAAAAAAAGAAAGAAGGAGATCAACGAGGAGGAGTTCGCGCGTCGAGGCAAAACAATTATAAGGTAGCGCGCGATATGGTGAAATACGAAATTTAGCATTGTATATGGTAGTGGATGGATAAAGTTTGCACGAGGTGTTATGAACTATGTTCCTGAAATTTTTACGTCATTGGTAGAGGGTTAAATAATTCATTGCTCGAGGCTTTTTTTTAGTGTAGGTTGCCTTTATATATATAAGGGATTACGTTGTCTTTGTTTATATATATTATTATATGGAGCGGACAAAAATTGCACCCTCAGATAATATATTCCTTTTATACGCTTGTAAAATTTATTCCGTTGCACGTAAAGTACACGTGGATTTTGTATACAGCAACGTAATATGCATTTTTCTGGCTTTTAACAAGTGTCTGTTTTTTTTTGGAGCTGAAGAATTTTTCCATTAGGCGTGCGATAACATAATTCTAACAGAAATTAGTGGTTGCGTTTTTAAAATAGATTGCAAAGTATAGACTTTACAACTCATTTAAGACTTTTTAAAATGAGTATATATTGAAAATACATATATTTTTGTCATTTTTTGGTGTATCCATTCTTTTGTAATTAGAGCATAATTTTTTGTTTTCTTTGTTTGATAATCTTTATATGTTTAATTTATATCAAACGCTTTTCATTGTTATGATAACGCAGATCCACAAAATGCAAAAAGTGATACGTTCCAGAGTTAAGCATTATATATCTGCTTATATTTTGGTCTCGAACATTGATTCCATAATTAGAATTAGTCCACCACTTCATGAATTTTCAGATATTCTATGAAAGCGAAAAAAATTTTTTATTCCTTTCTTTTTTGTTCAAAATAATTATGAAGTATACCTTTTCTTTTACCGAGATCTAAATATATAAATTTTGACGTACTATAGATAGAAAGAGTTTGATATTTTTAAGAACTAATGATGCACATTTTTAAAATTTGTGGATTTAGATTTCGGAGAAAAATAACTGCAGAGAGCAATTTTGCAATTGAGAGATGATTCAAAATTAGTTTGGAATTGCGCAAGCACCACAACATTATATCATATAAAACAATTATTTATTACAAAGCATTCCAATCTCTCGAAGTTTTATATATTGTTGATCCTCACATATAATTTCGTAGGTACTGTTACCATCCCATATTATAACTTTTCATGACCCTCAATTTCTGTAATAAAATACCATTTATTAACGTTATTTAATATTCATATATAGAATAACAGGTCGTCGCGATGACCTAGATTACTCCCTTGCAGTCGATTATTATTTTCTGAAATTTCGATTTCTTTGATAACTGATATATATATATATATAAAACAAAAAGAATATAACGATGTCTTTATAATGGGATATCATAAATATAATTTGCCATCATAAAATGAAATTTGCTTTGTCGCCAAATGACCCAATTTTCCGCTTTTTCATCGGAATAATTATATGTTTTATTAGGTTATAGATAACGAATAAGCGTATTTATTATTCAATGGTTTAATTACATATACAAAATATGTTTTATCATTGATTCATTTTGTAATTTTCTCATTGTAATATTAGTATGAAATATTATCGATACGTAAATATTTTTCTGTATTTTTTTTCACTATAGTGCCGTTTATAAACTCTTTTGATATTATTTTTATTAAAAAAATTTATATACTACTAAGAATAATATTTATTTACAGCAAAATCGCTGAATTCATCTATATTTCTACTACAATATTTATTCGTAAAACAAAATCAATAAAACCAAAACCCTATATATTATACTGTACTTTATTAGTTATTTACAACCAATACAAGTTGATTCCCCACCTAAACTACAAAACAACAACTTATAAATATATATATATCCATCTCAACAAAACCCCGCGCGTCCTCAATAACCACCCCTATGTATATTATATAATATAATCCATCAGCTTTAAAAAAATTAAAATAATCTCGTTCTTTTTTTAACTCCATCATCATATTGCCGCAGTTACGTCGCGAAAAGTAAGACAATGGACGCGCTTCTTTTTTTCTCTCTCTTTCTCTCTCTCTCTCTCTCTCTCTCTCTCTCCATCCGTGTCAACGACTTCAAAGGATGACGTAACGCAAGCACTCTCGCTATCTCTATATCTCTCCCTTTGCTCGTGCGCATCTCATCCTCCCTTCCTCTCTCTCTTTCTCTCGCTTGCAGCATCCCCTATATATATACATGTCCTACCCTATCCAGACTTGTTCTACTGGCACGCGCGCAATATCTTCAGACGCACATGTTATACCTATACCTACATCCCCTTTTCGTATATACTTCGTTTTGTTACATATATATATATACGCAAGAAACTATAAGTTGCAACATAAGAGAACGACAAAGTATATAGCAGCTGTTACAATTCTTTCTCGGAAATCAAACGGCCGGGACAACAATTAATTATTCTTTCCCCTTATCGGCCGCCTGCAGCGAATGAAACACAGTATACGCGTCGATCGTCGCTTATATATATATATTATACTGCACTGCTACTGCTGCGGTCACTGCTATCCACAAATGTATATATATACATATACATATATACACCTCACGCATATATCCATACATCTCAGGGCCGCTCGATAAAGCAGAGAAACTCTTCGTTCGGAAGTTGATTTCCTCTTTCTCTCGGTCCCGTGCGTATATACCTATCTATATATATATACATATAGCGCAAAAGGAGGGGACACAGCGACGACGACGACCCTGCGCCGTACACACATATATATGCTGCTACTGTGCCGCACCATATACTTCTCTCCCCCTCGCCAGTATATCCATGTATATATATATATATATATATATATCTGTATGTATGTGTTCTTCACGGCAGGCGCGTCCTCGAATGGATTTTCGATGCGTAGTGTGCTGCTGGCTGGCGCGACACTCGGCTGCTACTTGCCGCGCACGTTCGTTGTTGCTCTTTTTTGGAGCTGTCGCCGCGCGCTGTGCGTCGTGTCGTCGTGTTAGTTATAGAGAAGGAAGCACTTCGATCGAGAAGTTTAACAAGAGAGGAAGTGCATATAATCACGAAGCGAAATAATGGCGCTCAGTGGGTTTGTGGAATTTTTCCAAAAAGGAAAGGTATGAGCTGTGCTTTTTTTCGGGGGGGTAGTGTGTATATATATATATATAGCCGGCGATCGATTTTCTAACCTGCGTGCGCGTATAGTTTTTTTGGGATACTGATCGCGTACTCGCGCGTGATGTCCTTGTGTTGTATATATTAGCGCGCGGTAGGATTTTAAGTGTATAATATGGTAGGAGGGAGATGGTGAAAGGTATAACGCGCGAATGAAATTCTGTCTGCGTGCAAGTATACGTTGTTTACGAGTATATAAGGGAGAGTTAAGTATATAAGCGATCTGTGTGTATGTGTGTGCGCGTGCTTGCAAGCGTCATGCCGGGAAGTTTGGTTCGCGGTCAGCTGATGTTGTTTGTTTACCCACTGTGGGTGTATAAGTGTAAGGGAAAAAATTGTATGACGATGGTAAATCTTTATTGTTGCAGACTTTCCGTCCTAAGAAGAGGCTAACTCAAGGTACAATGAGATACTCACTGTACAAACAGGCACAGGCGTCGCTAAATTCTGGAATAAATTTGCGTGCTGTTGTTAAACTGCCACCTGGAGAGGACCTTAATGATTGGATAGCTGTGCATGGTGAATTATTATTATTATTATTATTATTTTCTATCATCACTGATAGCTTGTTGAGAATATAATTTTAAAATAGTGTTTGCCTTCCTGCTGTGGGGGGAAGCTGTTTTAATTTTAGAATGTGGGTCAGTTTTGTCCATAGTGGCTAGTAGTTCATTTATTATTATGTAACATGTCGTCACTTTTCTTGATATAGTATTATTATTATTATTATATTTGAAAAATATTATATTTTCAATATTTTATATATTTCAATATTATACTTTTGCTTCTGGATATATTCATTTCTGGGAATATGCAAGTTCTTATCAAACAGATTAAAAGTTACATAAATATAAATTTTTTCCTCTACTTAATTGCAATATATTATATTTATCATTCTGATATTTTCAGTTGTGGATTTCTTCAATAGAATTAATCTCATTTATGGCACAATATCTGAATACTGTGACTCAACTTCCTGTCCAGCAATGAGCGGTGGTGCTCGCTTTGAATACTTATGGGCAGATGGGGATAAGTATAAGAAACCGACAGCACTGCCAGCTCCACAATATGTTACATTATTAATGGATTGGATTGAAACACAAATAAATAATGAAGCTCTATTCCCAGTGTCAACAGGTAAGAAACTAAATTTTACTTATCAAATTAAAGATAAAATTTTCATATCAATATTAATTTGAATGTAATTTCGTTATTTGTAGTTGAGTAAATTTTGTATTATTTTATTTAATTGATTTTTTTTATTCTAGATGTACCATTTCCCAAGACTTTTATACCATTGTGCCGAAAAATTTTAACTAGATTATTTAGAGTTTTTGTCCATGTCTATATACACCACTTTGATCGTATAGTCGCTATTGGAGCAGTAAGTATTCAAATTTTGCTACATCTTTTAAATTTGGAGTAAATTTTAATTAACAAATATTATATTTTCAGGAACCTCATGTCAATACATGTTATAAGCATTTTTACTATTTTGTAGCAGAATTTGATCTCATAAATCATAAGGAACTAGAACCTTTAGCTGAAATGACTGCCAAAATTTGTAAAGACTCAGCACCAAGGCAAACAACAGTACCTGGAAGTGCCCATGGCAGATAGTTAAATCAATAAGAACATTCAAAATCAGTGCATCTTATGCATCACAATAATAGATAGGATTTTAATACGCTTATATATTGAATCTCTTATAAATCAATTTTGTACATATGTATAGTTAAGCATTTATAATTTACAATTTACTACAAAAAATATTGACAGATATGAAAATCTCTTTTTACTTACAGTTAGTGAGTTTACAGAATAGTTTTTTAACAATAAAAATTTTGAACATTCGACAAATTATACAATAAGAACTATAACTTTTTGATATTATTAATATTAGATCTTTTGATCTATATATTGCAAATGCAATAAGAATTGATTATGTTTAATCTACATATTCTAGTCAGTATTAAATCAAAACTTACTATTATTTTAGATTAATTTTATTGGGCATTTTTTGTGTGACATAACTTAAGATATGTAATGTATCTTTATTTAATTTTAACAATACTTTGTCATTGATAAGGTGGAGGATGAAACTTCTGTATTTAAAATTATTTACAAGAATAATAACAGTGGAAAAAAGAAATTAACGTTTTATTTTTTATACCGATGTTATTTCTGTACATGTAGTTTTATTACTTGTACATATTTACGATATTTTTGATGGTATTAAACAAATCACGAACTTTTTAATATTTAATGATTCAGCACGATAAAGCTACTATTTTGCAGCATGTGACACTGAAATTACGAATTGGTTGGTAATTTTATAAATTAATTTACTACGTAAAACAATTCAATGTCACAGTTTAAACTGGATTCTCTAACAAGTTATAATTTTAGTGACTTTTTTTAGAGAAAATTTAAAGTCTTATCCAGTACATGGCGGCGCGAATAACGCTGTAGTCAGTCAAGTTCTCGACTGGTCCGACTGCTGCAATAACTGGACACCTATCATAGATGTATTTCATGCCTGTGTCTTGAATAGTTTTTGCTGTGACGCTCTGTAAAAGATATTTTTATTAATACAAAATAAACAAAAAATTTTGTGAATTTACAATATTTATAAGCATCAAATATTTAAAAATGTTACGTATTTAAATTAATTTGATATTCATTAATTTCTTCATAATCAACATAACTTAATGTAATAGTAAGCTTACTTCTATTCTAGCTTCAAGTTCATGAAGAGGAATTCTGCGGTCGTAGCAGAGCATTTGTCTGCCAATATCTTCACAAACAGCAGTGGTTCCATCCAATTGCAAAAGCATGTTCGTTTTCAAAATATTTTTCGCCCGGTTAACTTCTTTTTCGGTTACTTGTGTGCAAAGCCTCATCCATTCTTGTTGAACATTCCATACCATATCTTCACATTGCAGTGGCTCACAGACAAAGTAGATACCCCACAGACCAGTGTCCTAAAATAAAATTTTGGCTCATAAGTAAATAAAATTCTTATACCACTAAAAAACCGTTCAAACTTAAATCTTTGAACTTGAATCAAAATTATAAAAAGTAATTTGGGTTTCGTAAATTAAATAAAAAAAGTTATTTATCTTTAATTAATTTAAAAAAAAAAGATAAAAAAGTGGATTAGTAATAATATATTTTAAAATAAATACGGGTTTGGCATGGAGCATTGTGTTTATCGGTTATAAAAAAAAATTAATTTGTATATTACTAATAATTAATTTATAAGTATACCGGACCTATGTACAAGTAGCCGTGTCTATCTGTATAGGATGTTATCTGCTTAAGACATGTAATCATGCCTAAGTAAGATTTAACATGTTTTACTATTATATGTATACTCTAGTAAAAAAATAAATTATACATACATTCTTTTAAAATTATAGTAGAATGAAAGCAAAATGATAATATAGACACAAATTTCTTGTAAATGCCGTTTTACATTCATTCAATTAAAAATATATTGTTGAAATCTTGATTATATATATATATATATATATATATATATATATATATATATGTAGAGAACTACCCTTTTTTTTTAGGTTTTAGGAGATACTAGTTCTTTCAATTCTGATTCATCACAGTACATATAGAGCCATATAGATAAAATTAAAATATAGTACCTTGTAGCATGTGTTGAAACTTTGGAAGCTGTGGCACAATTCTCCAGAAGCTGCAATTCTGCCCAAATTTGTAGCATTGTTTGCACCACCACCTTGGCTACGATCCCAAGCACCCATTAAGGTGTTGGCAACCATTAGAGGAATGTTATCAGCATCCCTCCATCCAGCACCTATAAATATAAAGAAATTTAGCAAGACAATATTATTTACATGTATTGAAATAAATCTAAATATTACCTTCAACAGCAAGGGCAACATGAGCAAGAGGCATTGAATCGTCACGAACACGGATTTCCGAACCAGTGTAACGACATTTTTCGTCCAAGTCGGGAATGGTGTCATATACAGGTCCCGTCATTTTGCCAAAGTGTTGTTCAGCCAGTTGAACCAGTTGATTGTGATCAACACCACCAGCTCCAGACAGAACAAACCTGCATATGGAATTAATAATATAGTTTGTATTATTTTTGGTATTTTATATTGATTTTAATGTAAAAAAAAATATTCTCATTGTATTTCAATAATATATTTGTGACTATGTGTACTATATCATATTGTAAGTAAATCTTAAATAATATCTTTATATGTTAAATATAATAATTATTCATACCTTGGTGGACCATAGTTGGTCTTGACATAATTGAGAAGATCATTCTTAGAGATTGATTTAATGTTTTCAGTTGGTCCAAGAATTGTCCTTCCCAAAGGTGTGCCTTGGTATGCAACAGAGTGTAAGTGGTCAAACACAACTTCTTGTAGATTTGTTTCAACCTCCTGCATTTCTCTTAAAATGACTCCTCGTTCTCTCTCTATTTCACTTTCTCCCAGTTTGGAATTTTGGATAATATCGCTGAGGATTTCAACAGCCTTAGGGACATCTTGACTCAAGCATTTGGCATAGAAGACAGTCTGCTCCCGACTCGTGTAGGCATTTAAGTGGGCACCCATGTTTTCAATTTCCAATTCAAGATCAGTTTGTGATCGTTTGGCGGTTCCCTGAAATAAAAATAAATAATAAACCATGAAAAATGAAAATTGTAATATTCTGTGAAAATAATAGAGATTTTGGCAATTCTCCATGTGAAATTTTCTCATTATATAAATGTAAAAGAAATTTTAGAGCAAAACAAAATAGAAATTTCCATAATATAAAAATTTTTCTTGACCTTGAATTTTTCAAGTATTTCATAATTTTGAAATTGTTGCAACTTGTGGATTTTAATACAATTGAAAGAATAGAATTTAAGAATTTCAAATCTTTATAAATTTATATTTATTTAAGATAAATTTCTAAATTTATTTCTTATATAAATCACATGGATATTATAAAAAAATATATATATATAATTCTGCCATATAAAATACCTTGAAAGCCATGTGTTCCATGAAATGGGCCACACCATTGTTCTCATCAGTTTCATATCGACTTCCAGCATCGATCCAGAGACCAACAGTTGCAGTAGCAGCACCGCTGTCCTCACTGGCGACTCTCATACCATTCTCCAGTGTTGTAGTCTTGGTTGGAGGCTGATTGATAAGTGCCTGCTGGAGAGAGGCAGCAGTTGATCTCCATTGCTTGGAAATCTGCGAAGTTTTGAAATTTAGAAACAATGTGACATGACATATATCCAGTATCAAACTAGGGACAAGAAATTATAAGAGGACTTGATTTTTTGTACATTCTAGGTTAGAAAAAATCAAATGCGCAAGGCAATGATTTTCAAGAAAAGTAAGTGATAAAGATAGTAAAATATGACAAAATTTACACACGATGGCGGAAACCAAAATTTTTTGATCAAATAATTTATATAAAACGCGAAAATTGCTCAGTATTACGTAAGGAAGGTGCCGTCAAAGTTAACTTGATGTTTGCCTTTTCAGAGTCAACGAAAATTCATGATTCTTCACGGTACTAACTCCGAGGGGAAAGCAGATATTAAACTTAACATTGTTAATGTACATACCCTGAAAAGTCCATTGTTGTCGGCGTATTTCCGCAGAGCGGAGTTAAGTCTTAGCAGACGAGTCGCCATTTTTTCGACCGAGGAGAAGTCAGCCGCTACTACACGCTAGCACACTTCGTCGTCGTCCTCTCGCGAGGCGCAATCCGCGCCCGTCGTGAAAAAGTTATCTGCTCTCGTTTGGTGTACTGAAACGGTCGCGAAACTGTAAATTTACGCGTATTCGACTGACAATTTTCACCATATGACGTATTATAACACTCTCGTGGACGCATATTTGTGTTTGTGTATATATTTGCCATCTGCACGCTCCGTGTGCGTATCATCATCATCATACAGTTTTAACGTCATATTTTTATTATGTACTGCTGGTGAGAAGCATGAGATTACTACCAATTTTTCACAATTTCGAGGTACTATTGCGTTGATTTACTTCAGCGCGCAAAAATTCGGGAGAGCATGATAAACTGGTATTCGAAAATTTCGATTACTATGCGATTGTTGCATTCTTTGTCAAGGAGAAACAAGGCTACTTCGACGACGCAGTTTTTAAGATTGTAAAATTTACCTGAATCAAGTTACTTTGATGCTCTCTAGTTATCTTTATTTATAAATATTATTATTAGTAAATTTTCGTTGTTGGTATTGTAATAAATTGTAAGTATATATCCGGTTATACTATTTATATATATCTATGATTATTACTAAGGTTTACATAATTATGTATTGCAGATAATCAACATGTCTTCCCCGGATAAAGCTCCTTCTAGCATACTTTTACCAAATGACAAACTGCCGGAATGTTGGCATCAGGATGAGCGAATGAAGTCTTTGTTTGCACCCTTTCGAAATCGTTCTGTAAATCCTGAGGATTGGAATTCAAAATATAAATTTTGGAATCAGTTAATAAAAACTTGGTGCAACCATCATGCACGCTGCAGCTTTAGTTTAACAGATTTAAATGCAAATTTCAAAAGAAGAGGTTGTACAGCTTTGTGTTTGCCAACAGTTTTACAAGAACTTTACAGGTAATTTTATCAATTAACATTTTGCAATTTTTATTTAAATGTTTGGTGTACTTTTTATATTTGAATAAATTCCTTTTGTTGACAGAAATGGAGAAGTTATGTTGGAATCTGATTTTATGAAAGAGCCTAGTGCTACTTGGACAGGTTGGACTATTGACTTATTTGTAAAAAAGCCAATTTCTTGGTCTTTTTCAAAACTGAAAAGTTATGTGTCTGAACCTGTTATTGATAATGATGTTAAATATATTCATTTGGCCACTGTAAAGGAACTAGGAGAACTAATTTTATCTACAATGGATAAGAAAAAGGAAAACACACTTTTACCTCTTAGTGAATTGACAAAAACTTGTAAAGAAAAAAGTGGCAATGATAGAATTACAGAAAGTAATATCAAACTTGCTTTGATCTGGTTGAGGCACACAAGAAAAGCTGCTTTTAGAGATTGTCAAGAAGATGATAAAAATGATTTACTTGTAAAAGTCTCTCCAAAAGGTGCTGAAGAAGTAACTGAGGTGGATGAAGGGATTCATAAGTTAACACAGCAAGAAACTATGTTAATTAAAAACATTGAACAGTTAGAGACAGAAAGAAATGAAGTTATATTAAAAGCAAAATCATCATTGGCTAGTGGTTTGAGGCAAGTAGCCAAAAGTTTTCTAAGGAAAAAACATGAACTTGATAAATGTATTGAGAAGCGTAGTGCTGCATTGCAAAATGTTCAGAGGCTTTTAAGCAGAATACACGATGCTCGCTATGATACAGATACACTAGCTGCTTACAAAGCTGGTTGCAATGCTCTGAAGAAGTTTGAAGATATTGGTTTGTCTGAAGATAATGTTCAAGATACAATGGATGACATGCATGAGGTACTTACAAACATATTTATATCTTTGGCAAAAAGTAATATTTAGTATTTATTTTAAAAAATCAATATATTTTATTTTCAGATTCTTGAAGAACTGAATGAAGTCCAGTCTGTTATGACACAACCTGTGGTTAGTTCCGAGTCTGATGCTGAACTTGAAAAAGAATTGGCTGAAATTATGGGAACTGCTTGGAATGATTCTAATGCAGCAGATAAAACTAAGGATCAATCCTTCAATTCTGTAGATTTACCTAATTTATCAGATTTAGAATTACATGGTAATGTATATTCATAATAAAATAATCTAACTATACCAGAATATATTATAAGCAATTTAATAATTTCAATTCAATTATGTAATAAATTTCATTCTTATTTTTAGATTTACCAGAACCTAAGAACAGGATTTCTGCAAAACCAACACAATCGACACAAGGAGCTTTGTAAAAAAAATGTATGGGATATTTATAAGGTAAATAAAATTCTCTGTTATTGTTCAATTTTTAATTATCTTCATTTATTGAAAATTGAATAAAGCATCGTCAGTCTTAGAACAATGACTAGTCATTCATGAATTACATTTGAGTTTGAAATCTTAAAACGAAAAGTTCCTTTTATTGCACAGATTCTATTATAAATAATGATCTGATGTCTTCTCCCATTGCATAAGTAGATGGCAAATTTGTTAAAATAACTTTAATGATAGAAGTCAGATGTGAATTAAAAGTCAAACGTCAATAAATCGTTAATATTTGAAATATATAGGGACGATGGCTGGGAAAATTCGTTGATTGTGAATAATTTAATTACAACCACGGAACGGCCTCTTGGTTTCAATGTGAAGTATCACTTCTAGCACCCACTCCACGTGGCTCGCCAATCTTGTATATAAAGAATAGCTGTAACTGTCGCACACTCTCGTTGCGCCCAGTTGTTTCGATCCGACACCCACGCTTACGATACCTCGGAGATACCAACGACCATCGGTCTTAAACACCAAACCACCTCCACTGTCACCATCGCACACGGATGAACCTGAACAAACGGAAAATTTTGTATTTTATAAAAATTGAATATGTTTTTAAACATCATGTTGTTAGTTTATATATATATAATAAATACGAAATCTTTTTAAAAGAATCCAAAATTTTAACAACAATTTTTCTAAGTTTATTTAAAAAATATAATTTAATTTTTTATAAAAAAAATTGATTTTATCTTTACTTGAGACCTATATTTTATCATGATTTGATTTATGCAATTAAATGTTTGAAATTCAAGTCTTGATCTTTTTTTTTTAATTTCTCAAGATTCAACATATTTGTGTTTTAAAAACTATTAAAGTAGTAGCCTCTTGAAGTAGTCCAATCATAATTCATTTCAATATAGTGATGTTAAAGATTGTTTAACATAAAAATAAACCATTTAACGCAATAAACAAAATACAATTAAATTTTGATTGTAAAAATAGATAGTGCAGATAAAACGATATATTTTTATATCACTCTAGTGATATATTTTTATATCACTCTAGTGATATAAAAATATAAAGAAACCAAGCTACATATTTTTACTTTCAACATCCTTACACATTCACTTTTGACCACCTTACACGAAACCTCACCACTCATTCTCAAAATAACACCACCCCTTATACAGGGTGTCCAAAAAATTCCGAAACATCCTAATAATTTTCCAGGTAAAGTTACTATTAAAATGATTTTGGCAGAAAAACTCAAGCGTGTTCAAGCTTCCAATGACCTTCAGCTGACCTTCAAGGTCCCTAGTTTCAGTTAATCCTTAGAATGATTTTGACCTTCTTTGAAAATAGTTTACCTGGAAAATTATTAGGGTGTTTTGGGACTTGGACACCCTGTATATCTATAATATTACATACCGTTGGTATACCCCGCGCAGAACTTATCACCGGTGATGAACCTTTCGCTCTCTGTGGCAGCACCTCGATTCTTGCAGTCGTTGTACCCGATATAAGGCACATTGAGCGACTGGAGGATAAAACTTGACGATCCACGTTCAGTGCGCCCGAAACCAGGTACACGACCGATGTTACCTGGCTCGAGAGCTGTTTTATCCGTGAGTGAAGTCTGGTCGATACACGCTGGCATCAGTACCGCACTGAATACAAACGGTTTGTCGATTTCTAGGATTGCGATGTCACTAGCGTAGTTGCCCTCGAGACCCCGATACCTGCATACGATGTATATGTCCTTTACCTGGTGATTATGGTGATAAGAAATGGTATGGATTAGTTTTTGTTGTATATAAAGTCTATAAAAAATGATTATTTTATAAACGAATTGGGCTGATAATTAAGGGAAGGTTGTCGCCTTTAGATTATTGGGCTCTAAGAACGATGATAGAGTAAAGGCTTTTTTTTAATAATTTGTGAGAAAATAGGAGTTCACGATTACTTAAATAAGTCGACAATAGATAATTGTGCAAAAATAAAAAGAAAAGAGTAAAAAAAAAGAATTTTAAATTTAGTTCTGATTTTTTTCAAAAATAATAATTTTTCCGAAAGTTATAAGCGATCAAGTAGCATAGATAATGTCTAAAACAGAGATTCATGTTTGTATTTAAAAAATTAGACAACTCTACCGAAAAATATCAGACGATTTATCAGCAACAATTTTTTTTACAAATTATGTAAAAATCACCTGAGATGTTATCTGATTTGTCAGCTGATTTCTCACCTGACATCTCACGTTCAAAATTTGTTAAACTTGAAAAATTGCTTAAAATGCTTCGAAACTTGCATTTTCGAGTTTATCCGGGGGTAAAGCAGTCTATTAAGGAACTTCCAGCATTAAAAAAGCTGATTTTTAATTTACGTAATTTTTCTAAATCATCTGGAGCAGAATACTTATCAGGTGACATTTTGGTATGAGAAATCAGGTGATACATCATTCGGTAGAAAAGATCTCCTCATAAATCTATTTGTAATGATTTAAATTTGCGAAAGTAACATTACACGTGTTTTGACAATTCCAACTTTTATCAAAATTTCGACCGACAATTCCCATATTTTCATTTCATTTAATAACAAAAATCTCTCCACCACCCATAAATATACAATACTCACCCTGGCTTGCTTAACCAATCGTGGATCGTGATATGGGTAATCATAATCCCTGAACACATTGCCCGCTGAAACATAGAAGCTCGATGGGTTCTCAACCTTCTTCCGCACTTCATCGTAGATACAATGGGCAGCGGTGATAAGGAGATTATCACGTATGATGGTAGCACCACAAATGAATTGTTTCTCATTGGACTTGGCTTTGTAGAGGGTCGCGTGCCAGGGGAACTCGGTGACATTAGCCCGCGTGCCGTTGACGATGAGCGGTTCTGCTGAACCAACCGTTGCTTCGCCGCATGCTGTGTAATTACGTGAGTTTATAGAGATATTGGTGATGAGGATTGAATGTATATGTGTGGGTATGGGGTTGTATTTATGGAAAAATATCGCGGTTACATTTTGTTATAGACTAAAAATTTCGTTTTGCTCATATACTTTCGCGATAAGAAAAAATGGTGTTTGTATATACAGATACTTTTGTATTAGAAGCATAAAAGTGTGCGTATATGTTTGCCGAGAAATTTACGTAATTGCGATAAAAATGTACGTATCCCATAGTGGTAGAATATCATAATAGCTAAATTATACGACAGTCTATTTATCTTAAGCTAGTTAGGAGGAGGAAGAATGAAAAAAATAACTACAGATTTGAGAAGCCTTTTGTACAACAATATGTAAATGAAATTTATTCCGAGAAAAATCAATCAAATATATATATATATATATATATACAGACTAGTATTGCTTTCACAATATCATATACATATATTTTAAGAGTATATTGAAAAAGAAAGGAAAAAGATAATCATCAGCTCTTTATACAACATATGCATATATATACCTTATCTTTGGTATATACTTAATGAAGAACTCAAGTCATATTAAAGCGTGAAGAAATATCAACTGGTAACAATGTATATAATAACGACTTGTTTGTCATGCTAATTACACGACGTTTTATATTATTTGCTGAGTATTAATTATATTCGAAATTTCATCGTCAATTTCGCGTTAAAAAACAGATACGCGGACGCATATAGTTAACCGATAGAGTATATCATGAAATCGCTGGTTTATTAAAAGCTATATCAGATTTGAAATCCTAACGCGTACTTGTATAGCTTATCGCAAACAGTATACCCTAAACCAAAAATTAATACATCATATTATTATATCACACTCAAAATGCCCTAAAACAAAAGCTACAATACAAAGTTTCCTCCTCCCCCTTAATACCTATATACAAACCCTCGCCAAACACCCCGCACACTTTTATATATCACAAAAAAAAACAAACAACCAAAAAACACACACACAACACCAATCACGCGTGAAGAATATCATCGAGAAGCCCTTTAACCCAAACGTTAACATCAACCTCATTGCTACTCTTCACATCAGCCGTATAATTCAACGCTATTTTAGGGACAAGTTCAACCGCTGGACAAACAACCGCTAATGTTTCTTTCCACGTCAGTAAACGGCCGCGTACGTAAAGATTAACGATTATATTCGATGGATTACTACACGTGCATGACGATGTTGACGGACCTGTGAAACACTTGATTGGTTTTGGATACCATTCACCATCCTTGCTACATTCGACGCTACGGCTACGTGTCAATTCAGTTGTATCCTCGATGTAACCATTGCGACATTGTATTTCAGCTATCGTGCGAGGCTTTGCAGCTGTCTCGCATGATACCCAACCGTCTGGACCGCTACAGGTTGCTTGGCGGGATGCGCTGCTTAGTGCTGGACAGCGGATTTCTAAAGAGAGAGAGATAGTGGTGGGAAAAAGATAAAGATAATATGTGCGTGTAAGTGGATGGTTTATGTATACAGTGCGTTTGTGTTTTTAAATATTACACGCGAGTGTATAGTATATTTGCGATGAATGCAAATTTAAGTATATGTCCATGTACAAATTTAGATTCGTTAATAGTTAATGATATTTCTTGAATATAAAGGGTTTCTTTTTCTGTGTGTGAGAATAACAATGGTGTATTTGATGAATTAAAAATCGGATAGGTATTGTATATGGTATGGTAATAATTAATGTTAAATATATGCGACTTAGTGCAGAATTTACTAGAAGTATTGGATATTGAAAAAAGGTATATTTTCTTTTCTAATATAGTTGTTGTGCAAGGATTACGTGATAAGTAATGAATTAAACTCGAGACAATGCATGTTATTGCTACTTTTATCTTAAACTGCTGTATACAAACTGCGAAGTTTTTCTTTTGAATGAAATATTATGCATTAACTTTTACATGTTTTGTGTTACTTTACGTTAGTCAAAAAAATTCGATGAACTTTTGTAAATTTTTCAAAGAATGTCGTTGATACTTTTTGTCATCAGTTATAACCATTACTTTCTTAAATTTTCTACGAAAATCATAAAAATTACTATTTAATAGGTAAAACGATGATTATGTTGAGCGTTATATAGTACTGTAAAAAATTTAAATTATTTTTTTTTATAAAAAAACTACACAAAAATTGTTCCTTGCGTATAAGATTATCAGTAAATTATTACATCATAACGGGCATGAATTTGTATTAAAAATATATGTATAATAGAAATGTACTGTAAATCAAAGAAACCCTTCACGATTTTAAAATTCTCGCGACACGATATAATAAAATTCACCCCAAACTCACCCTCGCACTCAGGCATGGTAGACCACTTGCCCTGCAATCCACAGAAGACATCAGCAGTACCATTCATCCTGAACTCATGATCACACTTGAACACAAGTTGAGTACCAGGATCAAGAATATCACCAGGTTGTACCCTACAATTTCCTCTCTGTTGACATTGGCTCTTTTCCATAGCATAATATCCATTCTCAGGTTGTTCAGGTGCTTCACAACCAGCCGGTAGCCTTGTCGATTGGGTCGTTGTCGTGGTAGTAGGTCTAGTAATAGGTGGTGGCCGTTGCGTTGGTCGTGAATTTGTAGTCGGACGTGTAGCTGGTGGTCGTTGAGTTGGATTCGAAGTATCTTGACAGAGTTGACGGTCCTCGTCGGAACCGTCGGCACAGTTTACCATACCGTTGCATTTGAGGTCGTTGTCGATACAACCGCCATAGGCGCAGCGGAATGCGTATTGAGGACATCTGTAAGGATGAGATAAGTGTGTGTAGTGGTGAGTTGTTGTTATTAAGGGGGAATTCAAGCTTAATTAGGGTTTGTTGTTGCAATCTATTTGACCTATAGTTATTTAGCTATACCATTTTTCAGGTTTGCTTTGTATAACATTTTTATCCTTGATGATGCTAAGTTTAGAAAGATCTCATTTGATTGAAACTACTGTGAGTCTGTTGCATTCGCTTGATCATCACCCAATGCTCCAATGTATGTTTTAAATGTTTGTTACACGTTTGTATTAGTTTTAATGCCAAATGTATATATTTAAAATGTCTAGTAAACATTTCATTGGAAGTAAAATTACCTAAACAACCTTCGAAGTTGTTATATGTTTTCCCCGGTCACCTATCGAACTACATCCAGCACTGTTTAGCTTATTGATTTGATCATGTAGTTAGACTAATAAAGATTTATTAGTTTTTACGAAAATTTGATCATGTAGTTTTATGTCGTTATAAACTTACTATATAGCGACACAAAACTATTGTTTACATGCTCAAATTTTTCATTATAATGTATTATGAGAAATTTTTTTATTTTATATACTACTAACTTTTATTATTTCTCACGGTTTCTTTTCAGTCTATCTAGAAAATGTATGTAAATATAACTAACATCACCCAGTGATATACAACAATGTTTTTTCAAAATTCCTCTCCAATTCAAAACAGTCGATATCATTAAACTTTAAAAAACCCCATCTCATCAACCACTAGAACGTATAAAATTTTTCAATACCCACTCTCTAAAGTTGAATTAGTGAAAAATCCACTAAAGATTAGTTAAAATTGCTCCACCGAAACATTAGTGAATATTCACTGATGATATAGTAAATATTCACTAATTCTTAGTGGAAATACATAGAACTATCCACTAATTAAAAAAGAGGAGTTTCACTATTTTGAATAGTGGGTATTTCCACTAAGAATTAGTGAATATTTACTATTTCATCAGTGAATATTCACTAATGTTACGGTAGAGCAATTTTCACTAATCTTTAGTGGATTTTTCACTAATTCAACTTTAGAGAGCAGAGCAATCCTATTACATATAATATAAATCTACATCTATACAAAAAAACATCAACGAATTTCTTAAAATTCTTCAAATTTTCGCAGATCGCACCGCAGCACCGCAAATATATCCACTTACATAATATCCCTGCACGTCTGGAACGTTTCATCTGACCGATCCAAACAATCGATCGCACCATCGCAGACCTCCGTCGTCCCAATACACTGTCCACTGTCACAGGTAAACTGATCAGATCTACATCTACCTTGACCTGATCCTGATGAATTACCACCAGTATTACCACCAGTGCCAGTACCACCGTTCTGCTGACACCGTGGATGTGTCTCGTCACTGTTATCAGCGCAATCTTTCACTCCATTGCAAACAGCGTCACCGTCTACACAGGCACCGTAATCACAACGGAAGGTTCGTGGACCACATGCTGGACTATCCGGTTGATCGCATGCTTCACGGGTTTCATCTGAACCGTCACGACAGTCGATCATACCATCGCAAAGTGATTCGCTTGATATACATTGGCCGTTGCGACAGCGGTATTCTAGTGAGCTGTGGGGGTAGACGAAAATGTGGATTAGAAGGGGGTTGAGATTTTTTTTTGTGTTTTGGGTGGTGTTTGTTTTTGTTTTGTGATTTTAATTTTTAAATTTATAAGTTGAATTATATGATCGACTGAATATGGTAACAAATTTTTACTGTTTATTGCAATATGGTTTTTTTCCAAGTGTTATGGTAAGATACAGTGATAAAAAAAGTTTGAAAAGTCACTAAATAATAGGTTAACAACAAAAACTAATATACAATTTATTTTATAATAATACGATTTCATAAAAATAAGGGGTTTTTAAAATATTTTTATACACAGTTATACATCAAAATGACCAAGTATATACTCCAAAAGATTTACATTATATAGTAATGAGTTTTATGCAATGATATAGCATAGTAATCTATTGGGTTGATAATCATTGAGAATTAAATAATATTAATTAATAAAAATATCGCTTACTTGCATCTTGATGCCTTGTTGCTTACACTGGCACTCACGCGTGTGGAGATAGGTTTTTGTGTCGTCAGTGCCGTAGTACTGTGAGCAATTACTGTACAAAGGGTTTTCTGTTATAAATTATAATTATAATATTTGCAATAATGGATTTATATTACAGCGTTTGTAAGTTTCAAACCTCATGTTGTCTATACACGGAGAGAAATATTTCAATAAAAATTACTATTTTATCGTAACCGGAGGACAGACTCGCACTGTCAAAAAATTTACTATATTTTCTAGCAAAAATTGCTATAAATATAGTAAAAATTAGCAGACATATAGTAATTTTTGCTAGAAAATATAGTAATTTTTATTCAAGTATTTCTCACCGTGTAGTTGATTCGACGATGTTTATTTTTGGTACATACAAACTGTTTTTTGTAGTATAATAAATTTTTTTTATTATTAACTATAGTATTACCCTATTTAACAGTTCTTCAACGAACAACAATAAGTGAAAAATATATTTTCTATAAAGCTATGAATTATAAGAGCTAGTACTATTTTTAATATATGTATATATAATTTATATCTTGTAAAAATGATCAATAAAAATAATATACAATATACATATATATAAATATTTTTAATTTTCAATATACTTTTAACTTTTACAAGTATCCTGCAAAATAGACAAAATCTATACGACATTTCTTCGAACCCCATGATATTTACAAATTTCGCTATTTATCCGTATGTAAAACCGGTTTCATCCTTAAATGCTTAACGGAGCAATGTGGAACTTATAAGAACAAAAATTCTCTCTTTAAAAATCATTATATAAATTTCCATAATTGAAGTGCATTTTTTTGTATATATTACGTCTATAACAGCAAATTTTTCATTCTACCAATAATCATTGTTTTCTAAAAACCTGACCAAAATTATCTCGCACCATCTATACTACTATATATACTTCTACTACACCACGTCTAATTCTATATCAGTGAAAATTTCGTATTCAGTAATCAAACAACATGCACACACACATCATCTTAAAATAGACTATAATTTATATATATATACCATATACTATACAAAAACGATAAGACCGTGTGTGTATATATATATATATATATATATATATATATATATATATATGTATATACATATTATAGAGTATCTATGAAAATTCCTTTGCCTTTTCTTCTATACATATACGCATGCAGTATATAGAAGTTCAATAACGCGTATAGATTCAAGGGCACGAAGCAACCATGCGCGCGATTCTCTCCTCGACCTCATGCGTATACGCGACGATGTCCGCGAAACCGGTTAGCGCGCGCAGTGCGACGCTCTTTCTCCCGTAATCGTTGTCTTTTTTCTTCCTTTAACCCCGCACACACCGTGGCCGCAGGAATATCCTCGCTTGCATATATAGGGGAAACCCCTGTGACTTTTCCGAGTATATATACAAAGTCTCGAAATCTATACTTGTTATTATCCGCAACATATATGGCTTATCATATGCGAAGAGACCTTTGACCCTCCGCTGCTATGATGATTGAAATATTGAAAAGCCGTGACACTGTTTTAGGTATATAGTGGTATAATGAATGAACGAGTGGAAAATGAAGAAAGATTTAGTTTGATCAAGTTTCGTCATATAATTATATAGCTGCGATGATGTGTGTGTGTGTGCTATATATAATAGTTTTCTCAGCCGCGGGGGAAAAAAACGCATCGCAGCGAGATTGGTATATATATATATGTACGAAGCGCCGATTGTATGTGTATTGCGCAATGTTTGTTTAAGTGATTTTATGTATATAGGTTGTCTGAAGCGGCAGCTCGATTCATTGACGTATTTATATACGCGAGGATTGATATAATCTCATTTTAAGTATACGTTTGAATATTAATTTTAGGAAACTTTCGGGAAATACCGTCAGTATGCGCGAGATTTTTGATAAGATTCTTTAGTGAATATGGGAGTATCTGAATGAAACTTTTTTTTTAGGTAAGACGATTTATATATTTTATATTTTAGTGTTTGAATATTAATTTGAGGAAACTTTCGGGAAATACCGTCAGTATGCGCGAGATTTTTGATAAGATTCTTTAGGGAATATGGGAGTATCTGAATGAAACTTTTTTTTTAGGTAAGACGATTTATATATTTTATATTTTAGTGATACAAGTAAATATATATTTTATTTTATAATAAAAAAAATATATTATTTCTTTTTCATTTGAATTGTTGTTTTTCTACTATAGTTGAAGAAACTGTAGATCTTGAATAAACACTTTTATCTTTAAATCTACAGATTTAATGAATATTTCAACAAGTGTAGCGAAAATTATACTTTCAAATGTCTAAGACTGCGTTGTTATATTGCTCCAACACTTTTACTAAAAAATCTCTTTTAAAAGAAGTACGTTTGCAAATTATCGATAAAGTGTGTGCTAAAATCTACCTAAAAAGAAAATTTTCCACCCTAGTAGATACAGGTGGGTATGTATAGTAAGACATTAAGAATCTTTCAAACGAAACATATATATATATACCCAAACTATCAAAACATAAAAACCTATATACATATCTTTCATTCAAAAATCAATCTAGTTCCACATTGGAATTCTTCCACTCGTTGTCATATGTACATAAACATACCCACACACACGTATATTCGCCCATGTAGCACCTCTTATAGTTTTTAACGACGGACAAAACCGCATCTTATAGTGTATAGACCTGTCACGGACACGCGCGCAACCGATTTACGGAATTTCCCTCTACGTATATACATATATATCTATACATACAAGCGTTTCGCGGAAGTCAAAACTCTCTACCCGCCACTTGAGATCGCGTAATGTGCAGCACTTTTCGTCGTGATAACGCGATGACCGATGATTTTTGAAAAAAAAAAAAATTCGAGAACGCGCGCGCTTCGCTGTGATGTGTTTGATATATAGTTTATTGCGGAATCGGTATATACCAATAAACGCGTGGTTATTAGCTCTTGTTTGCTGTATATATATAACGATGGACACATATCATCTGTTTACATCGGTATAATACTATGGAGCCGATAGTTGTTTTTCGCGCGGCGCGACGATGAACACGACGCGGTTTAATAATGCGCTGCGATTACAGAGACGATTATTAAATGGACAATTCTTTTTTTTTCTCTCCTAGTACGCACGGATTGTTGTGATTGGTATATTATATGTATACTTCCTATAATGTAAATTTAGCTGTCGATGTTGCGAGAAGAATATGACGAGAATCGTTAATTATATACGTACGCGGTTATTTCGATATATTTATAAATATGGTCTAACATACCGTAACTTCTAATTTACGCACAATTTTATGGATATGTGTGAATCCAACATTCACTGGTACCCTTTACTGTTACGCTCTGGGGCACTTTTAATTTGGCTCGCGTTTTCGGTTATAAGTATGTTTACCCAGTATAGTCAGCTGTACACAGGAAATCTTCGCATGATTAAGTTTTTTTATATACATTAGTTTTTATTTCCTTCTCTTCCCGAGGAGTTCTTCGTTATGTATGTACATATATTAGTATATATGTGTATAATACTATGTTTAGTTTCGTAGTGTTAAAACTTTAGTCTGTCCAAATAAAACCTTCTCTTAATATACGAATCTTAAAACTATATACAAGTATATATTTTTGAAACAATATTAAATGTATGTCAATCGTATCGAACGTATTACAACTTGTTTTTATGCAATTATATATATTCTCAAAGTGTTTATTTTACCGCGCAATGTATTTGGCCAGTGCAGTAATCATACTATGGCTGTCAAAATTTTACATAATCGCGAATAAATCCATATATCCACGGTACACTGCGATCCGCATTATAATAAAAACAAAGCTCACACGCGATCAAACAACCCTAAACCAATCGAAATACCTTCACATAATTATAAACGCACGTATAATACACACACATACACACACATATACACCTGCGCACTCGACCACGCACATCAAGTGTCACTCACCGCATAGCGCAAGGATCGCCGCCGCCGCTAAACGCCGGCCGCCCATCCTGATCCGGTTTCTATAATAAAAAAAAATAAAAAAAAAAAAGAAAAACAATATCGTCTCGGCGCGATGTACTGATACGAAAAGAACGAGGAAAGAGACGCGATTGTGTATATATATATATAATTATAAGCGGAGTCACCGAGCGCGCGCTCGCTCTCTCGTCGCTCTCGATCGGCACTCGAGGCGCGTACTGATCTCGCGTATAAGCGCGCGCGCGAATGAGAAGACGTGTTGAGAGAGTGGGTGCGAGAGAGAGAGAAAGAGAGAGGGAGATAATGTACGTGTCTTTGGTGTGGCGGGTATGTGTATAGTGTGTAAGAGAAGGAGTGAGATGAGTGCATATGTGGCCGCGTGTGTATATGATGCTGATGGAGGAAAGTTGATGGGATTTGGTTTTGGTATGTCTGTGTGGGTAATGTATGTAGGTTTGATTTAGGGTTGGTTCGTGTATATATGAGGTTTCGGATCGGTTGAAGTGAGGTAGAGGGTAAAAATTAAGGTTTGTTAGGTGTTGCTTTATATGGTTTTTTATGGAGAAAATTGAAAAGAAAATTTTGTACTTCAGATTACTATACTGATATACACAATTTTTTTTTAAAAGTGATTTTGTCTAGATAGCGTTCATTTTCTATAGTATAATTGCAATATTTCAATGCAATAATTACAAGAATAATTGTTTAGAACGTAATTCTTCAAATTGTGTGTGTAGTTTTGGATATAAATTTGAGATTGATTTTTTCGGAATTGCGAAATGCGTATACATTTAATTTTGTAAATTATAATTTGATTTTCATTGATTAAAGTTTTGTTTAATATCAATTAGAAAAAGTCGTTATAATTTTTTCGAATAGATAGAAGGGAACTTATGTGTGTGCATAAATACAAGTAAAATGATAAAAATATAGTATACAAAATTTTACAATATTCTTTTTTTAACATTATTAGAAAATTGGAAAAAACCTTGATCATGAAAAAAATACGTAATTGTAATGTACTGAAATATATCTTTAAATGGAATAATTCATCATGATTAATTAATTATTACTGTAGATCTTTCTTCAAATAGTCATAATTTTGTCAAAATTCGGCATTAATTATTTTTCTTTGAGTTCTTCTGAGAATATAGTTGTCATACTGTATTTTCGTTTTCCACTATACCAATATTAACCAATAAAAAAGGCACGTACTATGTATAATAGTGATAATATTCTTGATTTCACATAGATACGAACATTTATGTAATGGGTAATGTTATCATGAATAAATATGAATAATGTTACAAGGAAATCTTATTAAACGCGGTATTCTAACGCGGTTGTAGCCAAGAAGAAAAATTCAGGTTTTAAGTAAAACTAAGTATATATTTACAAAATTTACAAGATAAAGTAAACATTTTATATACCACGTGAATTAAATTGTCAACATTTTATATCGTTGTTAAGTTCTATATTGTGATAATTATATAATTTATATGTTTATTTTTTCAACTAGGTATTTTTAATGTGTTTCTAACGAATTGTACAATTTATATAATATTCTATACTCACATAGAACTAATTAAAGTATGTACATTGTAAACAATTTTATGATATAGATTATTTGATATATACTGTCTAATTTTTAATGAAATCTGTATATAATGTAGCATAATCATTCTTTCAAATATAAACCTTTTCTAACGAATTCACAGTAACCTTGAATATTAGTTAAGCTCGTTAAGTTGTAATTTATCTTTTCTTTAATAAACATATGGTAAAATACTATGAAACACAATTAATCCAAATGTGATTAGTTTACTGTTTTAATATATGTGGCTTCGAAGCATAACGACATAAGTCCACTTCTGGAGTTTCTGAGAAAAATGGGAAAAATGGGTTAACACATTTGAAACAAATATTTACACGGTGGTATGACCAGGTTATGCATTTTCTCCTTCGTGAAAACTCGAAAAAGTATGAAGTTATGTCGTTATGCCGGGAACTTGGACTTATCTAATAGTCCTGTTCTCGTTTATTTTTCAATCATTATCGTTAATTTAATTATGAATTCGGATCAACGTTATCAATTAATCAACGAATAATTATGTTAAAAATAATACAACTTCAATACAACTTGAATTCGCGATAATTTAAAAAACAATTTTTTTTATTTCGCAAAAGAACAGGTATTATGAACTAATTGTTAAAATTCTCACGTTTATGCACTTAACGTTTGTAAAAGTATTAATTTTATCTAGTTATTGTATATATTTTATATAAAAATAATTTTTATATTCAATTTGGTTGGATAAAATAAATCACTGCTGGTCTTATAATGTTGTTATGCCGCGCACTAAATTTGAAAAATGGACTTATGTTGTTACGTTTTTCGTACATCGTAGCTTTAGGGCAATATTTTAGCTACTACTGGCAGTTTTAAATGAAAAGGACCCATTTAAAGATACTAAATCCAAAGTTTTCCGAATTAAAAAAAATGGACTTGTGCCGTTATGCTTCGGAGCCACAGATATATAAAAAGCAAAGTATTAAATTTTACTTAAGACATTTAATCTTTCAGTTAATTAATCACACTAAAATTCAGATGTTTAGGTAAACCTATATTAACGATATTAATCTATAACATAAAAAGGAAAAATGTATCGAATCAAAACTAGAACCGGATATTTGCCGTACAATATAATCGTTTCTGATTTTATACGGAATAATCAGTTCCTCAAATTGTGTTTAAGTTATGATCGTATTCTGATTTTTTTATATAAATCCTAATACAATATACTATTTAAATCGATTTCAGATTTTAAACCTTAGGCACGGAAAGATCTAATAGATTCACAAGATACGTTTGAGAATTTTTTAAAGTTGGGTAGGACGTAAGTTTCCTATAAGAAAAGTTTGTAATGTAATGTCTATTTTAAAATTTTGCTCCGATTTTTGATTTTTAAAATTCATAATATTCTAATTGTATTTATATACACAGATCGCGACTGTTGAGAATTCATTTTACATAATTATGTACCGCAGATTGAACGTGAAAAGTTAACTTTTAGCAGGGATCTTACGTCTTATGGAATTTTAATATTCATATCTCATAAAACATATCTACTTGTAGTTTTCAGATAGAATTATTTTAGTTTTTTTTCATTGAAATTTTTGTAGTTTACTTAACAATAAAAACTATGCACAAGAATTTCGTCTTAAATATTTTCACGTTATCTTTAAAATTATTTTGTTAGACTAATTTACGCGACTGTTAAATGAAAAGTAAAAAGGCACAATACTCCAAAATTTTCTTATGTAAGAAATTGAAATACATGTCTATGCATAATCATTCAATTTTGGAATTGTTAAAAAATCATTTAAAATATAATTGCTTTGCAAAGTAATTTTAACCGTAGAGTTAAAAGAAATTAATTTTTTTTTAATTTCAAATATAATCAGTAGTGATACAACAATTTTATTTGAAAATTAAAATTATATTCCGAAAGATTGATTTTGATTTTAAGAGTTTATTAACTTTTTTGGCTAAATTTCGCGTGATATATTAAACAACGAATTATTTTCAATAGCTAAACAAGAGTATATGCGCATACTATTTACAATACATATTATAGTTATTATGTGTAAAATATTTAAATAATTAACAAATCTTTTGTATTACAATGGAGAAATAAACTTTTACATTTGTAATCTTTTCTCGTTAAAACTCAAAGTTAAGCACATGTATAAACGACATATAATACACGCATTATTGGGATCCACTATCATTAGGAAAACAATTTATGTAATTAAAAGCAGCTGTTTACCGAGGCTTTGCATCGATTTTCTCGCATCACTTGCTGTATTCAAGGTTACCTTTAAATAAGACATTTTTGGGCGTAAGAGAAGAAACATAACAGTTTTATAACCATATGTAAAGTGTTTTTGATTCTTTCGAGGATATTTACATTGTTCAAAAAAGAACAGACACGATTTACAGTTAATAACTTTATTATTCGTCATGAACACTTGCTTCTTCTTCGTCCTTATTTTCTTCTTTACTTTCGTCTCTGACTCCGAATGATTTAACGCTAAGGTTCGCACACCAGTCGAGCATACTAAGACAATTGTTAGGAAAATATATGATTAATTTTTACATAATATAATTGACATTATACTTGATTTTCAATCGCTAAGAACACAGCCCAAATTCGATTGAAATATAAATTTAAAAATCACATTTATGATTTACGAAGAGAGAAAGGAGTGAACGGAAATACTCTGAGAGAATGGGATAGTTTTAGATATCCTGATTGCAATAAAAGTTTTTATTAACGAATTTTCTCCAGATCTAGTGATTTTGTATATAAACCCGAAACTTTTTCAACATGTTCAGGTCTATATGTTAAAATTGATTAAAATACCTTTTAAAAAGCTCCAATGGATAGTACGTTTCAATGTTAAGTACTTAATGAAATACCATAAGGGATCTGAGTTACGTTACATCTTACAATATCTTAAAGCTTCGAAATGAATCCATCAAATGTTAGTACTTATCTAAAATTATGTTTCGTATATCACAGTAAACTCGATTCACACGTCATATATATATATACGACTAGAGTATCGATCTGAAGTATTAAATCTCTAATTTTCTCATGGTGCAATTTTTGTTTGTCCTTATATTTACCAAGCGAAATTCGATATTTTTTTATTTTTAAATGATCGTGGGTTTCGGACACATCGCCATTATCTATATAGATATATAGATACTTATACATGTAACGGGGATGCTTCCGAAACCTACGATAGATTCTAAATAAAAAATGATTGAATTTCATTAAATGACTGCAAGGACGAAACAGTTGCGCAATTCTTAAAGTTATTTTCATTATATCTTATTTTACCAGGATATTAACCAAATTATAATCATATCTACAAAAAATTAAAAGGATACGATTTTTCTTGTATTTCTGTGTCAAAAACGTGTTTTAATATTCTATTTTTTTCGAATTCTTCAACTTCTTCTTTGCAATCAAGCCAATCTAATGTTTCATGCATTCCATCTGCTCCATATCTTTTATTATAGTAGTCATAATGTACCTACAAAGATACAAATTTTTAATATTGTTATAAACTTATTATGAATATTAATTAAATTTGTTTAGATTACTAGCTATAAATTTTTAATATTCACTAATTATAATAAAAAAAATTTTAATTAAAATTGTATTTATTACTATATTTAACATGAGTCCTAAGCTTGGTGCTCTTGTAATATCATATTTCGCTATTTCAAAAGCTTTATTAAAATCTTCTTTTGTAATAATATTTCTCATTATTCCTATAACTAAGGCAACCATTTTTCTTATTTGATGCATTACAAAACTTTGTCCTTTTACTTTCATTGTGATAAACTCCATATTATTAACAATAAAGGGGTTTTCTACTTCAAAGCTCATAATATATCGTTTAGCTCTGGGATCTAAAGGCAATCTGAAATAAAATTTAAAAAGAATAAATTTAAATATTTGAATTGTGTGTAATATGATTACATAATATTTATATTATGGTTTATATGTTTTGAAAATAAATTTCAAATAAAATATATTAAAAGATCCTTGATATTTACATTTTTGAAGTAAAATTGTGGAAATTGTGTGTTCCTTCATATTCTTTCAGTAAACCTTTCAACCTTTCTAGTGCATCTTCTGGCAATTTGTATTCATTATAAGGTTTACCATCAATGATCGAAAGCTCTTCAGTTCTTTTTTCTGCATCCTGGAACTCTGCAGTTTTATTGAAGAGTTCCAAATTTTCTGGTGCCAATGCAAATGTAGGCATTGTATAAGAGTATGTTCGTGCATCACATTGTGATTTACTGTTAAATCCTCTAGTAACACGTTTAATTGCAAACACTCTTATATCTTCTGGTAAATACTTGTTTATAGTATCTTTACAAGGGTTTTCAGCTAAAAGATTGAAATTAAAAGTTAGTTTTTGATCAACATTGTGTTTATAAGAAATTGGAAATTTTAGAAGTTTCAAACTTTGTAAAATCACAATTTGTTAAAAATATAATGTCTTACGTAGTTTACAAGAAACAACTTGTCTAACTGCAGAAACTCCTTTGTCTGTTCTTGCGGCCCTTTGAAAATTAATGTTTTGAATAACTTCAAAAGCTTCAGAATTTATTAGTTCGGCTTTCAACATTGCCTTTATTAAATCCTCTTCAATTGTAGGCATGCCAGGATTTCTTTGCATTCCAAAATAATTTTTACCTAAATAACCTAACATCATAGCATAGTTTTTTCTCTTTACTCTAACAAATGTTTCTGTTTTTTGTATTTTTGCTTCACTTGCCGTTTCATCTTCTAAAGCTCTCTTCTCAGAGTGATTTGTGTTAATCTCCTTGTTTTCAGTCATATCTAATTTCGTAACTGAAGTCCTGGAAAACTTTTTACCTGCGAAAAACATAATATTGGTGTATAGAATTTTCATACTCAGATTTACATTTTTATTATGACTTGAAAAACTGAAAAATATTTTTATATAATTAATAAAAATTGTTTCTTTTAATTATTATAAATTAGTTAATGAAACAATCAACTTTTTTTTATAGTTTGAATATAAACGTTTTCTAATTCAAATTTGAAATATGCATTAAATATTTTATAAAAATTTAACGTTTACACATGCTTAATAGAGGTTAGAGGAGTTATCAATTTTTCATAGTAGAACTACTCACAGATAGAACAAAAACTGTTTAAAAAATTCTGCGGTCGGCCTAAACGAAGCATTTATTATCAACTTATTTGCACTTAATTGCTTACGTCACTAATTAATAATCCTACAAATTAATTGTAGGAGTAACAAATAACATGCACACAAACGTGTGCGGTGTGTCCCATTGCACAGTGCATGCACACTCTATACACACGTAAACATAGCCGCAATAAAACTTCGAAAAAATTGTGCACTGTGTACCTCAACGACGATTTATCGATTGCCTCGTATATCGTATCGTTTATAATCGTCTTTCCGTTTTGTTTTTAACTTCAGATGGATCCGTCAATTGCAAAATTCAAGTATTTACTTTGATTCACAAAACAAAATGATAAAATAAAAAAAAAACATTAAAAAATATAAAAAATCCATGTAAAAAAAGACTCGTGATTACAAAAAAAATCAGTAAAATGATAAAAAACGCGTGCTAAATTTAAAACGCGCGAAAAATCGCGAAATTCAGTGCGCGGGCCGATTGAAGAGCTGCAGACGGCCGCCGGAAAAAACTCGCCAGAAGCCGAGCCGAGTTTGGTTTCGCCGTGATAGTTTCAAAAGTACTTGGTCATGGCTTCGGAGCGTTATAGTTTTTCGCTCACAACATTCAGGTAAACAAATTTTTAATCTTTTTTATTTAAATGATCTCTGTGTTTGGTTTTTGGGCCTTACAGCGTTTTTACACGGTTGTTACGATGATTTTTACGCATCATAACCTCAAACGCAGAATGACAAACACTTTTGTTCCATATATTGATGTTTGTTGATTTACAATTATATTATATTTTAAAACAGAGTAATCAACATTGATTAGTTATTATAAATGTTTTACTAATAATCAATGTTTATTTTTTTGTTCTTTGAATTTGAATCTGAACTTTGATTAAAATTTGCATGATAACAGTTATCTCAGGGGCATAGATAAATAGAAGGTGCCTATGTATTTACTAAAGTCCTGTTTAAAATTTAAAAAAGTATTAATGACTTAAGTCTATTAAAGTCAATTACAATACACTATTGAGTTTTTATAAAATTAGATAAAAATGATATTTACTTTATATGCACTTTTTATAATAATTATTTGTTTTACAGTCCTTCGGGGAAGCTTGTGCAAATTGAGTATGCTTTAGCAGCTGTCGCAGCTGGTGCTCCCAGCGTAGGAATCAAGGCTTCAAATGGAGTAGTACTTGCTACAGAAAATAAACATAAATCGATACTTTACGATGAACACAGTGTGTGTAAAGTGGAGATGATCACTAAGTACATTGGTATGGTGTACAGTGGCATGGGTCCTGATTACCGGCTGCTGGTTAAGCAAGCCCGCAAAATGGCTCAACAATATTATCTGGTCTACAAAGAGCCAATTCCAACTGCCCAACTTGTACAGCGTGTTGCTATGTTGATGCAAGAATATACTCAATCTGGGTAAGAATTATAAATTCGAATGTTTTAATTCAAATACATTTATGTTATAGAGAATGGGAAACAATCAATTTACTATTAGCTTTAAATCAAATTTTGATTGAAATCTAAAATAAAAAATTAAAATTATTATGTCTAAGATTTTACATTAATTTTGCATTTCAATTAAATAAATAATATTTTAATATGAATGGTTACTATATTAATTGAGTATTTTTTTTTTCAGTGGTGTAAGACCTTTCGGAGTCTCTTTATTGATTTGTGGATGGGATAAGGGTAAACCATATCTATTCCAATGTGATCCATCTGGTGCCTATTTTGCATGGAAAGCTACTGCTATGGGCAAGAATTTCATTAATGGTAAAACTTTCCTGGAGAAACGTTACAGCGAAGATTTAGAACTTGATGATGCTGTTCACACTGCCATTTTAACTTTGAAAGAAGGTTTTGAAGGACAAATGACAGCAGACAATATTGAAGTTGGTATTTGTGATGCAAATGGTTTTCGAAGGCTAGACCCTTCGAATGTTAAAGATTACTTGGCTAATATTCCCTAATTTAATTTTTTATTGTGGTATTCATAACGTTTGTACGATTATTGTGCGTTTAATCAAGACAAATGAATGGAAAAAATAAGTAATGAAAAATAAAGTGTTCTTTTATATTCTAAAATGTTTATTTCATTTGTTAATTTGAACCGTATGTTAGAAGATTGGAGAGAAAATAATGGTGCAAAGTTTAAATGATTGATGATGTAAATATCATCAAGATTATGTTGTTCATTAATTAATTCAAATTAGGCCAAACGACGCTTTCTATCCAAGATACGTAATTAGAAACTCTGACATAGACAGATGGATGACCACTACCGCAGTCTCTGCCGAAACTTGTAACGCCTACAATGTCGTACATGCATTCTTCCTTGGTATTGTAAACAACTAATGGACCGCCACTATCTCCCTGTAATCGAAACATTCACAAAGTTCAATTTTGATTGCTCGTTTAAAGTACTTGGTAAATTTCACTCACCTGACAGGTATTCTTGCCTCTTTGTTCACCAGCACACAGTTGACTTTCATCATCTATGCCATTGGGAAGTTTTTCTTCATACGATTTGTAAACTCGATTGCATATAGCGTGAGGTACTATTGGAAGGACAATTTTAAGGAGATCATCTGATCCTTCCTCATCTAATATTATAAATATATATAAGTAGTAAAATTCTTTGGATTTTTTTATCTTTACAATTGTACAATCTATATAAACTTTACCAAAAATTTCGAACAATCCCCAGCCAGTCTCGATGACTAACTCTTCTTCAGGTACATGCTGCACGAGCGACAGACAAGCTGGCCTCACGTACGCGTCGAATGTTACCCGACTATCGAGCTTCAACAGTGCGATATCGTTGTAATTGGTAATCTGATTGTAATCAGGATGTTTGATCATCTTGACTATGCGTCGATCTTGTGGTCTTGCATCGTCGCTGTCACTCTTGATGTCCAGGTCACCCACGCGTACCCATTTTGGTGAACCGCTGTGAATTAGGATAGAAGTTACATGTTGTTTAGGTATATGGTCGAAAAATAAATATAGGTATGGTAAATAGAAAATTCACGAAAGAAATTACAGATAAAAAAACATATTGTCTGACGAGGCCGATACCACAACTACTTTGATTTACGTGCACTTGAATTTTTCACATCACTTACAATTTAATTTAAAAAGTTTGGATGTAGAAATACAAGAAAAGCTGTAACATTTTATTCGAATCAAATATTAAAAAACTCAAGTCATAGACATGTTTAATTTTATTTAAAAAAAAGGTGAAAAGTTTGTTAATTCACGAAATTGAAAATAAAGCTAGTGAAAACAAGTTTGTATTTATTCAAAGTTATTGCAGTTTAAAGTTGAGAAAAAAATTAAAAATTAAAAAACATATGAACTTATGCTACCAAATTTCTTCATTTATATTGCAAAACTATCACAACCTTAGAAGGAATCAATATGTTCTAAATCTAAAAAGTGAATATAATATTATTTTCTATTTTTAAAATTGTATGTTAAAAAAGAGCTTATTTGAAGATTTGTTTATTAATTAAAAAAAAGAAAAAACTGTAAATATATCTAGAACAATAAGCTGAATTTCGTAACATGAATTCCTGCCACTCTAACTGGTCTATAATTAATTTTGCAAAACATCGCCCAATTTTGATCATTCTTAGCTTGAACCGAAGCTCTTTTTTTCATACGACGAACAATTATAATTATATTAGTACCTTTAAAAAAAAAAAAGAAATCGCATCTTTCACTTACTAATACTTTGACGTGAGACAATGAGCAGCTGTAAGAACAAACTTCTCGGAGACGAGGCTACCGCCGCACTGCCAGAGTACATGACCACGCGAAACATACCCAATCACAGCCATATGTGGAAATTCCTTGGATATCGCTTTCGTACCACCAGCGATTAATGCCTTCGATGTGATAGCGCAAAGCGAGACATTAACAAGCTGAAGGTCGTCAGCCTTCAATGACGACTGTTCCTGTAACCCATACACCTCACGAGCGTACCTCGAGCACACTGTGTCCGATCGTACCCATTTGTAATCAATATACCTTTATGTATATTTATATATATACGAATATGATAACGCTTACTTCGTTTAGCAGGTCGTTCACCGTCAGGTCGAGTCGTCGTCTCCTCATCTGTTATCTCCGTTGTTCTTTCGGTCGGTGCTACCCATACCTCTTCAGTAGTGGTAAAGCTCGTAATTGTTGATTTAGATGTAGTACTGGTTGGATAGCTGTTACCATTTTCATTGCTATTAGGACAACAAACGACTGGTAGTGCACCTCTTTCGTAGCCACAGACGAATTCAGGCTCGTTACCCTCGAGTAACTGGTCGTATACCGACTTGCAAGCGTCAAGGACGCGGCAGGTGCCCTCGCCGCTCTTTAGTTTGCATAGAGAGCCTGTTGGGGTTCTTTTTTTTTAGAAGAAATTTCAATTTTATATCGGCAGTTCTCTGGTTAATCGAGAGGTTTCCTCCTGAGGGAAACATTTTTCACGATAAACACAAGAGACCTTTTTTTGTAAAATTTTCTTAGTTTTTCAATAAAAATATTTTCAAAGCTG
>JAWWEQ010000055.1:24743135-24774134 GCA_035583055.1 Torymus tubicola
CTCCTTAAACAAGGATAAAACAGTTTATATTGAATTTGGAAACCAGGCCAGTAGCACACCAAAAAATCTGGAAATAAGAATAGACGGAACAAAAACCAATAGAGTGGATAACAATAAGTATCTAGGAATAATTTTTGATAGTAATATGAGGTGGAATGAACATGTACAGTACATCTACAAAAAATCCAAATCGCTTACTTTCATTTTCTTTAAACTAGCAAAAATTATAACAACAGACACCTTAAGGATGGTATACTACGCATTCTTTCACAGCATAGTTTCATATGGAACAATTGCCTGGGGTGTTGCATATTCTACCAACATTAGCCTACTTAAAAGATTACAAACTAAACTACTTAAGATAATCAATAAGAATACATTTATACTCGACAAAAACCCTGTGAATCTTGATCAAATATTTGCTTATGAATCACTTTCCTACCATTATGAAAATCTGCAGCAATCTTTCATCAACTCTACAACTTCTACAAGAAATAAAAGTATACAGATACCGAAAAGACACAAAACCATTAGCATAAAAAATAGTTATATTAGAGCAGTAATGCTTTTTAATAATTTTACATTCGAATTAAAAACCATTAGAACAAAACGCAGCAAAAAAATCAAACTAAAAGAATGGATAAAAAGAAACTACTAAAAGAAAAATTACGAACTCATAATAAATATTTAGTACAATTCATATGAAACACACGTTATATATTCAATAAAATTTGATATATTGTTTAATTAGTTTTAAGTTTAGAATTAGGTTTTGAATTGTGGTTTAGAATTAGTCTTAAGTCTAGAATTAAGTAAACCGGATCAGCTCGCAGGAAGAATTGTTTCCTTTGCTGGATTACTAATGTAATGTAAGATAAATATAATTATCACGAATTGTATAGTAATATATTGTACCTTACTCTGGTTAAATAAAATAAAAATAAAATAAAATATTACTCTTCTATTTAAATTTTTATTCTATACATCGCAATATTATAAAGGATCAAAACACGTATTTTTTCTACGCTTCATTGTTTACAAATAAGTTTTCAAGTATTTTATTACATAAGTACTTCAAATAAAATCGATAAAATTTTTTCCACAAAGCAATTAACGCGCTAAATCGTGACATAAAACCATCTGATCCTCAACACGTGTGACCAAGTAACCATACATATAGGATTCCACTACATCATTCGACTTTATAACTTCTATAGCTTTATGTATATTTGGGACTATTTAATCGCACGATTCACGAATCATAAACACACAGATGACCATGGGAATGTCATAATGTATGGTCATCTTTTAGGGTCAACGCTACATACCTGCTTAGTCACACATTTAACGCAGGTATATAGTGAGAAGCGTGAACTGTTTCTACTTGGCATGCAACACATAAGGAAGAGCAGGGTAGACACGTTGTGATGTTTTGACTGGTCTGTATAAACGTTTGATGTCTCTATTATATATATATATATATATATATATATATATATATCTAAGGTGGATGGGACGTTGGGAAATGAAGGTAAATATTTGAAGGTATATCTGTTGATATTATAGTTTCGAGAAAAAAAGTAAATATAGATATACGTTATTAAGAAATATGTGTAACAATAGACGTTTCAGAAGTTAAAATAATACTTGGTTTATTTATTATTTGTACCGAGTTACTTAATAGTCTTAAAAAAAAAGAGGAAAGCTAAAAATAAATTTTTATTTATACAGTGATACGTTTATATTGCCATTTGTATCCACAGTAAGCTCGGAATGTTGACCATAAATTATGTGAGCAGTTATTTTAAAAAATTTCAAGAGCCACGCGTGTTATACGCGGTCGCGAAACATCGCAGTGAAAGATGTAATATATAGCGGCAAAAACTAAAAAATATGTGTATATATATATCGCGATCACGTGAAAATCACCTGATCGTGGTTAATATTTCACGTGATCGGTTCCTGGCTGACGAAATCGACGGAGGGAAACGATTTAGTCGACCCTCGTTATATGACAGTCGGCTGGATAAGTTTTTAAAGTGGGGATTGCGATTGTTACACGTGCGTCGCAGCCGGGGAAACTTGGAATGAGAGTGGAAAATTTTTTCTGAAGAAAAGATGCAGACACAAGAGGATTTTTCTGTATTGTTGTATACTGACCAGTGATATGGGCTAGGTCTGAAATTAATGAGGGTAGTGGTAGATCCGGAAAACAATCGTAGGAATGATATAATGTTGTTAATGTTTGTTAATAATAACAAATTGTTTGGTTAAAATGCCAAATCATTACTTTTTTCTTTTCACAAAGAATGGAAGATTTCCTTTTATATGTTACTATAAATTGTCAAAACGGAAAAATCCTAATCATTGAATTTGAATTAGAATATATTTATTATAATAAAGCTAATGGTGATAGAAATTTTTAAGATATTAACGATTTTTAATGATTTTGTATCAATGAAAAGAGCTTTTTTCATTAAAATGTCATTATATTCATTCTGTTTTCAATTTATTCTATTTCAACTGTAATAGGGTATAGAAGGTCGGGTTAGTGTGCCTTTAAGCAGACGAAATGTCCGTATTAGTGTATGTTTTTAACTATCTATAATTAAAAAATAAGTCATCAAACAGTGTTTTTTGTAGTGTAAATCAACATTTTGTTGCTTTTACTAATAGTTTATCATAATTTTTAAGGATAGAATATTTAATTTGTGTCAAATATCTCTAAAAAGACACACTAACAGGGATAGGCACACAAACCGGGACCACTACCCTACTTGTATAAAATATGTATGTAAATATATAATGTCGTTTATAAAATGTCAATATGATAAAATATGTATAGGTACAACAGCCCTTAAAGGTATAATGAATGTAATTTTTGTATATCTTATATTTTGTGACATTATGTTCTTTCATATTATTTATTCTCTAAAACTGATTTATTATCATTTCTTATAAGAGGTTCAGTACTAAAGTGAAAATTTAAATAGTTAAAAATTTACGTTATCATCTCACTTTAGTAATATTTTATTTCATATCTACGTCATTTCAATAAGATACTTTTGTTTCTGAACAATAAATAAAACGAAAAATTCTTTCAAAAGGAAAAAGCATCAATTGCTGACCACTCAATTTAATTTTCGGCCAATTTTTCTTTTATAACAATTAGCCAATTAAAACCAATGAATGAATTTAAACTTGCATGAGTCATTACGGCGAAAATGTGCGATACCTATCATGGGTATACTCACTTTTTAATTGTTATTTCATATTTATTTCACCACTATAAGTTAATAATACATCATAAACCTTACAGGTGTAAGAGGTACTTTAGATATATATGCTTCTAAAAAATGCTTTTTTTATACTCCGTGCGAGAAGTTCGACTTCATTTGATACAACGTGCGAAAATCTCACTTCTCGCACGTTGTGTGAAAAAATACGGTTCGACATTCGTGTGATCAGAAGTTGATTTCCTCGTCGTGTGACTTTTTTACCCTCGCCTCGAAATCAAATTTTCGCACTATAGTATCGAAATGTACTATTAACCCAGTTTTATAAAAAAATCTTATATATAAACCACATATCACTGACCCTATATCACCTACACGATAAAGCACAAGCAATCGCTCACCCTTACCTTAAATCTCCCATGATCCACACCAGTTCCACACACCTACACTTGTACTCCACATCGCTCGTTATACCTCTTCACTCCAATATCTCTACCTCTTATTTACCAATCCTCTCTCGTCGAGGACGACTCAACAACCGAATTTTCATACTCCACAAATGTATCAACAAACCTGCAAACCACTTAATAATATTAATATATATATACACACACACAGTCAACGTGTACACCCTGCTTCCACGTATACTATACGAATGCGTATGTACATTATACACGACAAATACAACAGCGCGACTTCTCGTCCGGCAACCGGACACTCCACGGCTGGACCAGTTACGCCTTGGTAGGTCTTTTGTGATCGCTGCCACTGTCTATATATAGTTGTGTGCGACGTACCTCTATATGTATACTGTATATAATATAGCTGCTGCAACGCTCGTTTTTCTCCAACACAAACTGCACGAGCGATAAGACGACGAAGATTATAACATTGCGGTTGCAGCTGCGCTTACTTGAACGGTTGTTCGACAGGTATTATATATATATATATAGAGGAGAGCTGTTGCTAGGCGGTTATAGTGCCGGTCTCAGCGTCAACGATTCTTGAATTTTTGAGGTCGGTTCGAGTGGAGATATATAAGGTGTCTGTATACAGATTTATTATATACCATTACTACTGGTACACACTGTACAATTGGATAAATAATTTGAAAATTCATCACTATCTCATCAATATATATATATAAGTTACTTTGAAACAACTTTCTCAGGATAGCTTCAACGTCCGGTTGTTCCTTCCAGCTATATATATACACAAGACTTACGTTGCTTTTCCTCTCCTTCTCTCTCGCTCTCTTGTATATAGGTACCCACTCAGGAATGCGACGTGCGAGCATTAATGTCAATATATACGAGCGAGCGGCGCATAGGTACACGCGAGTTGGTATTTCTCGTTTACGCGTTCGCAAGAGTAAGTGCACGCCGCGCGCCCTTGGTGGTAGACTAACGCTATGCGTGTATATATATACACATATTTGCTCGCGGCTTTTCTATGCGCGGGTGGGTGTAGTATATATATGTGATATAGTACATGTCAAGAGATTTTAAGATGGCCAATGAAAGTTCTTGGAAGTGGTTTGTAGTGGAGAGAGAGAGAGAGAGAGAGAGAGAGAGAGGCTTGAAAATGCAGGATGACCGATATGGGGATTACGGAGAACCGTGGAAAGTGAATGATGAGTGGTTCTTTAGCGTTTTTTTTCTTGAGGTAACTTGAGGTGATTCGGCCACACACATAATATATATTACTACTTTACGGGAAGAATTAATTAGATATATATATATATATAAGTAGCTATAGAAAATTCGAAAAATTACTTTTGAATTTTCAAATTTTCATACTTGTTTACAGGGAAATTCATTCGAAAAGTGGCCGTATTAGTTACACTCACCAAAGGCATAGTTAGTTACTTGTATTATTTTGCTCTTAGCAAGATTAATTTTATTTTTCAAGTACCATTAATATATGTTTAGTCATTTTTGTTGATTTGTATATAATAGCGTATAGTTTTGGAGAGCTTAACCTTTAGAGTACCGTTATTTCAGGGGGCATATCGTCCTTAGAAAACTGCTATAAAAGGTATCTTGTATCATTGATTGATCATATAGGCAAAGTATCGATCAGGGGATGAACCCATAATATATTGGCTTTCCGGTCCGCAACGAAACTGCCTGTGTTAAAAATATAAAATCCGAAAAAATATTATTTGAAACAGTACATAATCTTTTTAGACTTTACAAATATACCTTTTCGATATATTTTGGCAAACAAAACAATGTACCTCTTTGCGGGAAAGGGTAAATTTATCTTAAATTGTATTAAAAATGAGTAATAATGTTGAAAAAAGAAATAATATTTTGGTGCGTCAAAATATTGGGGTTTCCGGTACTCTAATACCGGAAAATAAATCGAATTACTATACCTTCTGAATATATATATGGTTGGTTTTATTAAAAGATAAAATAAAATCGGGTAAAATAAAGGTATACAAGTGCGAGGATCGACCGTTGCGTGCAGCATATGGTTTCCAACCAGACTGACTAGCGGGGCATCACGGCCTCCAATCAGAGGCGCCTTTACTTGAAACTACCGGCCCTTATAGGTATACGCACGATGCGCTTATACGTAACAGCGGCGCTCAAGTCACCTTGTGGTCGCGGTATAGGAAGGGAAAAAGCGCACTGCACGCGAATTCTCAGAGTTCGAAGAATTCACCGCTCGTCATAACAATCTCTCTATTTTCAGAAATACGCTCTCCCTATATATTTCTTTTTTCTTACTGATTTTGGCTTGACAAATAATAAAAATTCTTTGGATTAAATTAGCCGAATCAACGTAACATGGCGGAGTATAATCAACACTTTGTTTTTTTTTATAATAATTGACTTTTACATAAAATCTGAGATATATGATGTATTTTATTCTGATATCTATATTTATCGTTTTTTCCCAAATATGCTTAGTCAATTTTTTCGTAAATGTGCGTGGACTTTGTGCACGAAAAAATATGATTATTTTTCTATTTTGTATATTGTACGTTTTATTAATTTATTAAAATTCGAAGTATTACTTTAATTGTATAAAGCATTAAATATGATTAAGAATATTTATGTACATAGTTATGTTTTCTGCATTTTCAAAGTTAAAATGTTCCGCAAAATTCTCGAAACAATAAATGAGGATACTTGTTTATCAGATATACTGAAAACTTTTACCCCACCACAAGCGTATCTTAAAAAAGCACATTTTCACGAAATTCGCATACAAGGTCGCATTAATCTAACAGCCCGAAAATTGATCGCCAGATTCACTGCACACGCATCTTATCTCGTCAGCTAAATAATTCACTCCTCGTTTGGTGAATTTATGTCAGATCAAAAATTATATATATATATATATATATACGAAGGAACAAAAAGAATACACGAGAAGTCACGTGGACCCGCGGAGATTCGAAGCGTAAATTGTCATTATTATGCGCGTACTTTCCATTTTTATTCGTACGCAATTGCTCCGCGCGCGGACGAGTGAGAATCGAGGCAATCGTATAATACGTCGTGACGTTGTGTATGTATATGTGTGCACTCACGATGCGACAAGATAAATATACAGAGAGAGGGAGAAAGAGGGAAGAAGAAAGAAAGGAAGCTCTGATTGTTTTTGCTTATTTTTAAGTTAAAACTCATTTGCGTTAATCTTTTCTCTGATAGCTTTTTTTCTTGCAGCTCTTATTATTAAGTTAAAAGATTAATGGGTATTATGTATAGTAAATCTGTTCAGTAATAATTTTAATTGCCAAAGGAATGTATATGTAAAATGCAAAAATAAAAAAAATACAATAATGAAGTTAGGAGCTGTATAGAAAATATACTTTTACTCATTTTATCCGATAATATTTTTCAATATTGATTTTTTTTTTATCGACACTGAATCGCAGTACTTTTACAAGCCCATTAATTTTGAAATGACATGACAAACAGCCATAAATCTGAATGAACACTTACATATTTCAATTAGTATCATCCATCAATGCAATGCATATACTATATACTGCGAAGATATAGTGTTAAACTATTTTAAGAATGACTTTCTTTTTATAAAGAAACCATTGAATATACACGCGTCGACTTGCCAAACAGATAAATTTTCACGGCAACTTTCTAAACAACGAGAAAAAAAAGAATATTGTTATTTCAGTTGGTCCATTATGATATTTTCGTTGGAATTAATCTTTTGTTCGTTTGTAAATATAATGAGAAAAAATTGAAAGTAACGCATGACCGTATTTTTATGACGATAAGAGTGTATATTTATTACGGAAAGTAATTTTTCAACGATCATTATAAAATTTCTTTTTTATCAAATTAACAGCAGAATTTTCCATTCTCAAAGATACTGCTTATACATATATACTTAAGTACTTTACCCTTTTGATTGTAGACGTATACTCATTTTTCAAACACGGATTGTTTATTATGTATTTATTATACATATAACAACAATTGCATTATCATTCATTTAAAGTATATAAAAAATATATTACTTCTGCTATTTTTAACCAAATATTCGCATATCGACAGATAAATCAAGTTTAAGTATGTGCAATTATCAATTGAAATGATCAAACAGATGTTTTTTTATTTATCGCAACATCGTATCATAATTTGTACAATAAAAAGTACTTCACACATAAATGATCTTCCTAAAGATAACCGAAACAAAAACATTTCTTAATTAAAAACATTTATTCGATAGGAATTTGTAATTACTCTTGCCAATCAAAAAGAAAGTGCTTTTCGGTAAACAATAAAATTCTTTTCTCACCCTATCCGTTTAAGTGACGGATATCAATAATTACATAGAATGAATAATTATATTACCACGCGAATAATTGGCACAAAAAATACTTAAATTCTCAACCCACCTAATATTACTATAATCACGTGACTTCAAACTTTCCCATCTAACTTCGTATAAACATAAAACTTGCAACGAATCTTTCATTCTTCCGATAACACACCCCAGCAACAACCATCAAACATCCGGCGTTGTGACGTTAAAACGTTTCCGTCGCTCGATACATATACTCATTGTACACATTACTATACCATTACACTTATATATATACACTCTCCCTTTGCATTCCTGAGACCGCAGTTTTCTGCGCCCCCGCCTATCGCGTATATATATGACTGATGCCTTCTTACGTAAAATCAGAGCGCGCGTCATACTTATTATACGAACAACATATATAGGATCTTCCCATTCGTCATACACGTGTATCGCTGCATTATATACATATATATACACACTTCCGTTGTATGCACATCGCGAGAGTCCTATATGTATGTATGCAAGTTATCTGAAAGTATGTGTATATATGTACAGGTCACCTCGGGGTTATCAAACTGTGCGAGCACGCGCCCTTATCGTATGTATAATGTAGGAAGGAGAAATTAAATTTACGTGTGGTAGTTTTTCGTAAGGTGTTAATTGTGAGTTTTGGTGGGTAGAGAAATGATGTATGTAGGATGAAAGTATATATATATATATATATATATATATATTAAGCACGGTAATCTCATTTTTTCGATGAAACCATGTTGTCGGTGTATTGTATATATTACACGAGCAGTTTTATCTTTCGAAATTATATATTGTGATAATATAGCAAGTGTTATGCATTAAATCATTTTTTAATTGAGAAGATCAATTTATTAAGTTGATTAATATATGGACTTGTGTAATCATCGTATAACGTTGAATATTATGTATTTCAACATATTCATTTTAAAATGACCATATATATGAAATGTGCAATCGTCGAACAGAAGTTAAAAGATATATAATAAAAGGTGCGGGTATAATATATTTTGAAGCACAATTAATACAAAACATTGTTATATAGGAAGTCTTTATACACAGACATGTATAAAAATAATGTCTGAATGATTCAAATTATCGGTAGCACTTGAACTTTAACGAAGGAGTTAGTCGTATAGAGAAAGGAAAGGAAACTAAGTAAAATATTTTACTTCATATTTACTATTTATTAAAATTAGTAACATTATTTATGCCATCAAAAGATGATCCTACATACACACATGTTTGTTTTTTTCTTTTTATTTATTTGTCCGCCCCAATAAAATTATAACGCTCTTCTTCACCTCTTTTACATTTTGCGCTCGATCGAACATATACACATCCCCTTTTACAACTATACAAAATGAAAGACTGCCGTACCGCTCGCTTTCTTTCTTTCTTTTTTTCTTTGCTTTCCGCTACGAGAAAGCATCTCTTTTTGCATCTTTTGCGAAGTTCCTGTGGGCGTGTTGCACGTCGACTGCAAACGCACACACATTCATTCATACATACATGTATACGCACATCACATAATTATACATACCGTAACATCAGAGAGAAAAATTTTTCACCGTCCAATTGTCCTATATATACAGACGCACCGAGTAGTTATCGCTGTGCGCTGTATATGTATACATATATATATTTAGATATACTTTAAACCGTTGATCTTTGCATTTATTTTTTTATTCTTTATTTATATTAATATATTTACGTGGCTCTTCTCAGCGAGTCTCATTATTTTGAAATACAATTGTCCTATTCAAGTTCCAACGTGCAACGCTCACCTCAACAGCTTGGTATGTATGCGATGTTCCTTGCGTACCAATGATTTTGGGTAAACTATACGCGTTTACGCAAATTTGGCCGTTATGTCTATATATATACGCGTATACCAAGCTCTCAAGAAAATGCGAGAATAACCTCGTTTCCCGTTCAAAGTATATAAAGCTACAATAAAGTTCAATAATTGACTCTGTCACTTAACCATTTCTACGAACTGAAACTCTCAACGAACTAATTACAGAAAATGGACAGTAAAAATCTTTTGTCTATCAGCATATAATTATTCTATTTTCAAACACATACCATACCTATTGTAATGTACAGTTCAACCGCATCAAAATCTGTCATTCGTACGGTTCAATATTTATTTACACCTGTTTAATTGTCTTTCGTCGCTATTAAAAAATTTATCTTCTATCCAAAAATAATTCGCAACTCAGCAAATTCCTTCTGTATATTCGAACTACAATAAAATAACTTCTCGCATTTATCGCAACAACGAAACATCCATAATTATATATCGAAGTATACGCAAACGCACACAATTATTTTTTCAAAATAATGAAACACGCATATCAAGGACTCAAACTCTTTCTCTCTCTCTCTCTCTTTTGCCGCAGTCTTTGTCTCGTGACCAGCTCGAAGAAATTTATTTATCTCATTTTTTTTTTCTTTAAATATTCCTTTAGCTAAACACGTTACGACCTACATCATTTATATATATATATATATTTATATACGCCTTTTAAAATTCTTAAAACCCTAACCGTAGTTTTTATACAAAAAGCAAAGACGTCGCGCGCTTATATACTTGTACATTATTATACACATACTTTTGCACGCGAAGGAAATATCGAGAACTTCGCGCACGCATACATGCTACCTATTCGTTTCGCAGAACGAAAGATGCAGTGAAAAAATGCTCTAAGCGTATATCTCGCGTACGATATTATATATTTATTTATATATAGATATACGCACTGAAGAAAAATGCTCGATTGCTTGAATCCGTGGCAGGGCGCGGGTCTTCTCTCTTTCTCTCTTCTAGTTACCTCGCTTATTTTTTTTTTTATACCTTTTATCGTTTTCTTTTTGTTTTCATCGCGATTAGAAAAATACATGCTACGGGTTTTTGCGATGTATATCTCTTCTGTTGATTCTCTTTTTTTTGTTTGTTTGTAATGAGGTTTCGGAGAGAAAATGACAGTCCTATATCTATATATATCATAAATAAATAATTTAAACGCAAGGTGGTTTAAATGTTACATCGTGGAAAAAAATGAACTAACAAGACACTAAGACATAGAATTGGACGTTATACTTTCTTTCTCCGAAACCGCTTTTGCATCTCTTTTTGACTTTTGCATTTTATTTCGATGAATATATCAGGCTACGCAGAGCCTCGGAACACACTTTTTTTTTATTCTTTCTTTTTATTAAATTATTCTCTTCGACGGCAGCGAATTTATACCTAAGTACTTTTCGGAACTATAATCTAATCTTTATATACGTGTATTGCGCAGTGTATTTTAAGCGTATGCAATATAAAGTAGAAGCTCTTTCGACTGTATTGTTCCGGGTATCGAGTAAGACAAACGGGCTGTTTTACATCTTTGCCTCGATGACCCAGAAACTTAAAATTTATTTGGTGGCTTTTTCGAGTCTCTTTATAATACACATTGGAAAAATTCTCTCGGATGTCTTTATTAAAGCTTTATATTGAGACTCTACATACTCGTTGTTTTGCCTAATTTTTGTTCCTTTTCTTTTCAGCCGCAGGAGGAAAGTTTATTTTAAAATTGAACTGACCTTCATTTGATTTGCAAACTGCGTTATAGCGGAGTATTAAAAAAAGAACGAGTGTCGCGGCATTAGTCAGACTTTTCTCTAAAAAAACGTTGAGAAAACTGTTATGACTGGCCTCAATCGATAACTTCATTTATATTTTAGCACGATTGTAGAAAGCTGCTGTTCTTGTTTATCGGGCAAAACAAATTAAAGATCGTCCGTTTTATATATGCGCAAGAGTTTAATTAGTAGTTGTCACTCTCGATGTCCCACGGGAGACGGAAAAAAGGGAACAGTCGCGCATCATTGGTAAATGATTGAATTTATTGGAAAAATCACTGCGCAATAATATCATATACTGATTTTCCGTGCAATAAGAGAACACAGAGCGTAGTTCATATATTTATTTCTTTCAAAATAACGTCGACACAATTAATTCCTTTTTTCAATTTATTTTTCTTTTTTTTAATGATAAATGGTTCGAAAAAAAACAAAAAAAAATCATAGGAAATATACACTGGAAGCTCTCTAAAAAAATGCTGCACCAAGATTGTATTTAACCTTTGATCACATGCCGCAATAATCGAACGCTAGCGATCAGTGCGGCAACAATAATTAACAATTATTTAAATTTACATTTCCAAAGTTAAATAAAAAAAGGAGTCTACCATGGTAAATAATAATAGTTACATACTTAATATCTACAATGTAAACGAAATACACGTGTGAGGGACTTTAACGAAAAAGCCAACGGAACAGAATGACCCTCGATTCGAGTATGTGTGACTTGAGCACAAGCCACGTTTATGCGCGTTAAATTACTTTTCGGTATTAAAAAATACAACCATACAAAGTACCTAGATTTACTTTCCCTACTAGTAGAAGTGAATGTATATATATCTCCTCAGTCCTTTTTTCTTTTTTTAAGTGTAAAAAATAACATTCCAAAGTTCGATACCTTCGAAATCGGTGGTAGTCGGTAATGTAAACGAGAATCCTTTAAAAAAAAAAGAAAAAAAAACAGAAAAGGATTCGGAAACGCGGCTCTCTTTTTTTATCTCTTCCGTATGTGTATATTTTAAAGCGAGACATTATTCGGAAACACTTCCAGTAATTATTGGTTTTTAGATCTGACGACAAGTGAAAAGATTGTTTTTGCAGATGCATTCTATATGAATCAATATATATTAAAAACAGAAACCAATCAGAAAAACTGAATTTTTTACAATACGTATAAACACTGCTGAGTTATTGAAAACTTTATTTTTTTTCTAATTTTTCATTTTTTTCTTAGAAAAATTTACATGCAATTTTTAGTCACTAATTATTTTTTTTTGTAAAAATTAAATAATAAATAGGAATGTCAAATTTTCATAAATCATATAACAAAAAATTTATATTTTCATAATTCAGTAGCGTACGAAGAATTAAAATTAATTTTGTTACTAAAAAAAATACCCTTATCTTATTGTGTCATTCACATTAACAATAATTTTTCACTGCAGTTGCATCATACACAGCACAATCTAGAGTACTTGTCGATTTATCTACGCAAAGCGTAATTTTTTTCTAATAAAACAAACAAAATTACGGATACATCTGAACACTTTCACTCGAACTTTTATGCATTGTCTGTTATTTAGCTGCTAAAATAATTTTTTCTTTTGTTACTTTAAGTTTTTGGCGAGCTTCATTACTTAACATTATAAATTTTGTTATCTTTAATAAATATAGTTGTTTTAATTATTTTAGGTGTTACATATTTTATTGTAGACGTAATTGACTTAGAACATTAAATGCAATTTTTATAATTTAATTATTAGACTAAATTTTTAATGCTTAGTTTAATTTCCATTATAAACTTAGCTTGCACCATAAACTTTTTGTTCAGTTTTGATATATTTTTTAAAATATTCATTATGAAGATTTTAATTACTAAACTATGACTATAACTTTTTGATGTTTACAATTACCAATCAAGTCCATGCTAGACCTATTTTTATAAACATAAAAATGGTCAGACATTAGGATATCTTGATAGTTAATATATATATAATTCAATTTTACTAATATCTGAAATACTATTAGCTTCCGAAACAATGTACAATTTAGATTAAGCTTGCCCTAATCCTTACCAATTTTTACACATTTATAAATAATTATGGTAAATATGATCCCATACCAAAAATAAATTCGCTTCAATGAAAGTAAAACAATAAAAAAAATTGTATACGTTTTAGCAAAATAAAAAGTCCTACAGTTTATACATTTCGTATAATACTCAATTTAAACAAAATTAAAATATTTTAAGATTTGCATTCAAATATATATATATTTTTTTAATTAAGGGGGAAAGGTACAGAATAAATAAAGAATTATGGATAATAAAATATTTTTGTAGTTTCTATTTAGAAATATATAATATAGTTTTTTTATACAGAAGGATGATGAGCTTTTGATCTCGTTATTTATTATTTTTTTTTTAATACTTTTTCAATAATTTGGAAACAGAAATAAAGAATTAAATTTAACAATAAATTAAATAACAATCCTTTTCTTTAAAGCAATTTACCTATTATCCTTATTACTCATTATTCCTCATCGTATAATATAACGGTAAAAAATTAATGAAAATTACTAATATACAAAATTGTTTTTTCTAATATCATCTAAACTTTGTTCCTACATATTGTACAAAACTTCAACTGAGAAAAATTAAAGAAATGAACTTCATTAAAAACATTAGCATTCCGTCAATAAAAGATTGACCGTAGTCTGCATGCTAAATATTTTTTCTCAGTCAAATAAGAACTTTTTCGATCAATATATGCTCATTCTCATATACAAAAATTAGTACCTTTCACCCTTAACTCGCGCAGTTTTTTAATCTGGCCAACGAACAGACATTGCGGCTTGCTCGAGCGAAAGCGTACTTGAGGATAAAGTGGATGAAAGGAGGGAGAGGGGGAGTGTTTCAGGATAACACGTCACATAGTCGTGGCCTCTGACAGCAGCAAAGCTGGCGTAATCGCGCTGCAACGGCGCCTTCTGTCATTGCTTCCAATCACCGCTCCTCGCCTGACTCGCCGAGCTGTCCAGGTTCCTGTTGAGGTCGCACTATTTGATAGGTGATGAGGTACTCGGGATAGGCCTGCTCGCCGCGGTACACCACGTACTCGGGAAAGACGAGGCCGCCCTGCGACGGCCTACCCATGACACTGTGGTGGCCTGGCGGCGCATGAGCCATCTTCATCGCTGAGAACTGCAGGAACGACTTGCCTAGCGTCACTCGACAAAGTAACAGGTGCCTATAAACATTAACATAAAGTGTCAGTTATGGTGGAATTTCACACATATATCAACTTTTAATTTACTTGAAACAGTGCGAGCGCCGCATTAAACAATAACCGATATATTGCTTTCTTTTAGTATCTGAATCATATAATTTATTCAACTTCAGTATAAACTAAGCAACAAATAGTCTAGCTCTTATAATTTCGTGAACGTGCCAAAAGCAATACACTACTTTTCATGGTTATTTCACCATAACTTCAATGCTGAATTGTACTTGTACGAAACTCAAATACCATGAAATAATTCTTTCAGATAATAATAATTCACGTAGCGGTCGACAATGTAATAAATGAAATAAAAAATAATTCAATAAATATCATCGTCACGTAAAATACTATCTACTCACCTATGACAAATATAACAACTCCTATCCTTGTGCACGGGACAGCCGGTACCCCCGCAGATCCCGTACACGTACTGATTGCTTTTGCTGCTGTGCTCGGCAAAGTAGATACCCGCACCAAACATGCCTCCAATATAGGCGTGCCGTTCATCGAAACCTTTCTGAACGATGGCATTGATGAATGGACTGCCGTGGAAGAGCATGCGTTCGTTCGATTGCGAGATCGTTGAGGCAGCGTTCATGCGACCAGTTGCCCCAGGCGACGTTGGTGCTGTCGTCGCGCTCACCTCCTCAGCTACCTCCTGACGACGATGCGCGTACCGTTCCCATAATTTTCGATTTTGAACTTTTTGTATCTGAAAATTAGGTAGTCGAGTAATGCTACGTGAACTTTGAAAATGATAATTTAAAAAGCTTATAGTAATACTCACTCTAACTATATTATAACGCGAAAAAATGCCTCCAGAATGCCCGTTGTCTCTGTGCTCCCTGATAGTACTTTGCATCTCTTCCTCAACGGCTAGGAACTCCTTATCTTCAGCTAACAGATCGACTAGCAAAGTACCAGGATTGATCGTCGGCTGCCATATCGAACCGGCCATCGAGTTCAGCAGCTTATCCATTCCTTTAATCAATTTGTGCCTATAACCGTAGGCCGATACGCCAACCTGTTTCAAATCCTCGTGACCCATTTCAGCGAGGATGTCTAAGGTGATTTGTTCGCGTTCAAACAGTTCTAGCAAGTGTTCCAGGCTAAGGCTCTGCAGGAAGCTACTGACGTTAGTGATGGCACCGCTAGGCGCCCCAGTGATTGTTCGTTCGCTACACGAATCCTTATCGCCGCGCTCGCTGCAGTGGTCAACAGCTGAGCCAAGCGGACTAATGCAGGAACTGGGTCTGGCCAAGGGCACACAGAGCGTCATCGCAACGCCCGATGGCATTATCACAGTTTCTTGCGTTAACGATGGTGGTGGTGAAACTGGAAATAAATTGTTGCGATGAGTATTCATCGAGAGGGATCAGTAAATTAAAAATTTTTATTGAAACCTACCTGCTACGCTACTGGGTGACCTACTCGAGCTGCTCGTATTGAGCGCTACGGGTGGTATCGACGGTACGACTTGTTGAGATGCCATTGCGTCCTGCAGTAGACTCCTGACATCGTCTGCACTAGCCAAATCCACGGGGGTTTGACCCTCTTGATTCTTCAGGAAAGGATCAGCTCCGTGGGCCAGCAGAAGTGCACATAGCTGTGTTCTGCCTTTCTGTGCAGCCTCGTGTAACGGCGTGAAACCCCACTTATCCGTGGCGTTAACAACAGTGTTGTATTTGATGAGCAACGCGGCGATGTCCAGATGACCGTAACTCGACGCGTTGTGCAGCGGGATTAGGCCACCCTTGTCTTGCGCATTTACATCCGCACCTCGTTCTAGCAAGAATTCGGCAACTTCCAGGTTGTTGTAGCCCGCTGCCAAACGTAAATTACATATCATGTATTTATAATAAAGAAACGTAGTGATAATGTATAAAAAATATTAGAGTCACTATAGATATGCATTGCATTTTCCGTTACTTCAGTTTGTTTTTAATTTAAACTGATAAGAGTTATTCACTTTTATAACAATTGAAAAATAGTAGGCAATTAAAATAAATAACCTTTATGAAAAATTTGAGAAAACAAACAAAATATATCAGAATGCCAGTACGTAAGTATTTTTATATACGCCGATATACCCACAAAATAAGTAGAAAAAAATTTCTCGTTGTAATCAAACATAAGCTATAAAATATCACATTATTCAAGCTCAATTATACAATATTAATTTTTCTATTAATCACTAAACAATAAAGAAACACTTCTTTACATACCTGCTAAATGAAGAGGCGTGCTATTCCGTCCCTGTGCGTCCCTACAATTGATATTATCCTGCGTAACAAGCCTTTGCACTCGCGCCAGATTGCCTTTTTTCGCAGCGTCAAGTAACGCACTATTGCCTCTGAGTAGATCAGCGACATCCTGATCACCCTCACGCACTAAATCGAGAGGTGTGGCGCCGTCACGATTCTTTTTCGTTGCATCAGCACCGTGACGCAGTAGCAACCGTACGATCTCGCACTTGCCCTTGGCTGCGGCCTCGTGCAGAGGCGTGAACTTCCAAAGGTCGGCTACATTCACCGAGGCGCCATGCTTAACGAGCAGCTCCGTTACCTCGTAGTGGCCATAGGAACATGCGTTGTGCAACGGAACTAAGCCCCTGGAAATAAGACAGAATATCGTTAAGTTAGTCGCTTGTTTTTGTTAGAAAATTATTGTTGAAATGAAAGAGAAAAATTTTACAGTGACAGAATTTGCATGTATAGGTCAGAGAAAAATTTATGCAATTACCCTTTATCTTTCGCATGAACGTCCGCGCCATGAGCCAAAAGATACTCGACAACAGGGACTCGATTGTATCCTGCAGCGAAGTGTAAAGGTGTAGAGTGTCTTCCGTCCAAGTCGCGACAGTTTACCGCGTGGGGATTGGCTTGGAGTATTCGCTCGACTGCCGTTAAATCGCCCGATTTACTAGCTTCTAATAGCTGAGCTTCGATGTCTTCAGATCCGTTCGGTGGATCTGAAATAGAAATTATATTAAAATATAGAAATAAAGATCCAATTGTTAAACTTAAATTAAATAGATGTGTTATTACATTCTTTACGACTTGCTTCGATATTTTTATTTGTACAATTCTGATTAGTATCACCCTGAATGCAAAGTTTAAAATTTTTAATAAGGAAACACATATTCTCTTATTGTCTGCTATATCAAAAAGAAGATTTGTGTGTGATACTGATCTTTTCGAATAAGAGACGGAGGCGACAGTCTTAAGCAATTTTGGCGCATTTTTAGAAGACCTTTAGTCCAACGCAGAGTTGCCAACTTTTATAAATAAACGTTAATGTTCGGAAAGTTACATTATGTGAATGCATGAACGAGAAAAATTTTAATTTATGATAATAATGATAAGCGTAAATTTAAATTTAATCGTTAAAAAACATTTTCCTATTTTATATAAACAATTTGATGTGAAAAAAATTGTGTAAAAATACAAATATAAGTAAATAACCAATCTAACACAACCCCTGCATAATATTTTCAATTAGTATGAAGATTAATATGTAATACATACCTTGTAAAATTTTGAGAACGTTTTCGGAAGCAACTTGCGCCGCTGTATAACCTTGAAGCGATACTATTGATTGGTCAACATTATACGATAAAAGAATCCTACATGCTTGGATATTATCTTCCCGAGCACACCTGTAAGTGAGTGTATATTTATTAACATTTACAAAACTTTCTTCTTATCAATAAACATTAATTATATAATTAGTTAATGCAACTTTAATATCAACTTATTAAAAGTTGATTAATTTTTATGATTTAGTTTTTTTCCTATAATTCGATATTCCGCTATTTTTCTTAAAGAATTCATTTACTTTTTACATTTGCTTAAATAACTATTTTAAGTTTTCTCGTACAAAAATATAATGCTAGTACATTCTACTACGACAGCAAAAAAAAAGCTTGAAACCATTCGGAGGAACCTAATTTAAGTCATCAGACACTGCAAAAAGTTCACGAGGGTCTACGCACACTAGAAGCTTGAACATTTTTAGGTCGTGTGGACATGCGAGTTCATTAACTCTTGCGCCTTTTTAAGATTATTCGGACACGTGAACTTATTTGTACTCGCGCGTGTAAGCGAGCTTGACATCTTAAGATTAAAATACGTGACTTTACACAGGACACATTTGAAGGTGATATTGTTAAACTGCTTGGTTCATTGTTAAATTTATCCAATTTTTTTTTACATATGTAATAGGTGTTATAAATATATTATGACATTCGTGACTCATACTTGACAACATTTGTTGCAAAACGATATTTGACGAAGATAATTATCATTATTGTCTTCGTTAGAAAAAATATTCTCAAATGTGTCTCCGCATTATGTAAGTTGCAAATTGACAAGTACAAAAAAAAACATTCAGGATACGATCCGAAACTAAAATAAAACGAGGCAAAGCCAAAGGAGTACCGCCGACAATTATCTCTCATCAAATTATGCATACCTGTGTAGGGCGGTCTGTCCAAGGCCGTCGAGTGCGTTGACCTTGGCGTTATGCGCCAACAGCACGTCCATGGTATCGTAGTGCGAATGATCGGTCGCCACGTGCAGCGGTGTCAGGAAATCCTTATTCTTCTCGTTCAACGGTACGCTCTTACGTATGAGCATCTCGACGATTTGCTTACGTTTTGGATAGGGCGAGGCGGCAGCGCAATGAAGCGCCGTCTCGCCCGTATACGGATGCTTGAAGTTCGCCACCTCGGGGCACAGGTACTTCTTCAGTTTCGTTGGATCGGCCTGCCTGCAGGCGTCCAGTAGACAGTGGCCCTTGTACTCGTCTAGAATTACAATTGTGCGCATCGATCGGTTATAAGTACGTCTGCACGCACGCATATGTATGTGTGAGTGTGTATGCGAATGCCCGGAAGTATAAGTAGAAAGTTCGTTGAACTATTGAGCGCGGTGTGCGCTGGGATTAGCGGGGATGCAACGATGTACGTGCGTGATTGGTGTATGACGTTTTTTTGAAAGTTTATAAGTACTTTTGCGATGTTATTAATTCGGAGTAATGATGATTAATTTGGCTTTTTGTTATTGCGTTTGAAAGCTATTATACAAGTTTTATGAATTCATGTGTTTCTTGATTATATTATTGTTAAACTAATATTATTTAATTACAATGATACTCTTACGTTAATTTGAGAAACGTTTATCATAACTAATAATGACGTGCAATACTTAGTAAGTGATAATTAATTTTGCAATAAAATTATTGGATGTGAATATTAAAATTTTATGTAATAATTTCCACAACTTTTGACACGTATGTATTACGTTTTCAATGCCAGTATTTCCCAATGCATTGCGAGAAAATATATGCATTTCTTCAGAATAATTTAATTATGGCATTCGAGAAATTATATTATATAATTAGTCACATTACATTGCTTTCAAATTTCGTATCATTTGCGTCTTTCATATTCTAGAGCTAAATCGAAAAAAAATGTAATTAAATTGAAAAAAAATGAAACTAAAGTAATTTTGTTTAACGGGAAATACGATTGCAACGTCTTTTCTGTTTGATTATACGTTGTTTTTTATATTATTCAATTGCTAAACAGCATTTTTAAAAAGCTATGCTATCAAATTATTTAGATATAAAAACTAGTCTCCCCTAATCAAGTCTTATTACCTCCTAATGACTCACAATTGCACGCTTTATTACGATACATTATTAAGGACATTAGGCTGTTCTTAATCGAAGTAAGTCCAAATATACGCAGATCGATATCGTCCGACTTACATGCTAATCTCTCCTGGAGCTCCAGCGTTGGCGCCACGTCTATAGCACTCTTACTGTGGCAATTCAACTGGGTGGGATCGGCGCCCTCGCTCAAAAGGAGCGAGCATACTTCTGCCCTCGACTTGCTAGCCGCTTCGTGCAGAGGCGTAAAGGCCCACAGGTCACTTGCGTTTACAGCTGCACCGTGCTTTAGAAGCGCCTCGGTCACCTCAAAATGACCATAGGAGCAGGCGTTGTGCAGCGGTACTAGACCCCTAAAATTAAAAATTTTAATTTGGAATTGTGCAGAATTATGAGCTTTGAACAAATTAATGTTTGTCAAATGAGTATCAATTAATTGTCATTCTGATATTAGTCTATTGAAGTGAACTATTATGGAATAGTGTTAATTATATTATTTGGTCTATTTAAGAGACATACATGTACTTTCATTGTTTTAAATAAATAACTGTCCATTGTATTCAAATGCTAATTCATTCAATGAAGTGTAATGAGGTCACTGTACTGTATTAAATAAATTAGGTTTTCATAACAGTATTTTATAAAGTAGTACTCTAATCAAAATGAGTTTACTGACTCAAAAATTTTTGTTAAACTTTTTGACACAAACATTGAAAATTTTGTAATATTTAAAAAAAATAAGCTTAACTTACCCCTTATCTTTGGCATGCACATCTGCACCATTTTGTAATAAAATTTGAACAATTCTAGATCGATTATATCCAGCAGCTAGGTGTAATGGGGTCGATCTACGTCCATCACTAGCATGGCAGTTTACATTAAGAGGATTCAGGAGTTGTAGAAGACGTTCCTCGTTACCAGATCTTGCAGCTTCCAGTAGTTCATCTTTTTTATATTCTCCAGTTAGAACTGGTTTTGTTGCTGGGTCAGCTAATTCTAAGGCAGTTTTCCCTTCAGTATTTCTAATGTTTGGATCTGCCCCATGCTGAAGTAATGCTATACACACATCTATTTTACCCTGTAAAACAATTATTATGATTACAATAAACTGATAGATCATGAGCAAAAATTTGAGAATTCTTTTGTACGTGATAAGTATTTTAATTTTATGTATGAAGATTGAATAGATTTTACTAGTATACAACTTCAATCCTTTTTTTTTTATTTACCTTAATGGCTGCCTCATGTAATGGTGTATAATTCCAATTATCCCTGGTATTAGGATTAGCTCCAGCTTCTAATAAAAGTCTTACAACATCTGAATGACCAAAGGAACAAGCATTGTGTAAAGGATGTAATCCTCCATCATCACGAGCTTGGATGGATGCTCCAGCCAAGAGGAGGTACTCGACTACATCACGTCGCCCGTAACCTAGAATAATATTTATCTATTAATGTTTTAAATCAATATAAAAAATACTACAAAAAAAATCATTTTAATATTCTAGACATAACAGTAAAATTTTAATTTTAAGTTTCGGTACATAGATTGAAGAAAAAATGTAAATTTTAAGTTTAAACAGTTTTCCTATATTAAAATAAATTGAGAGGTGCATATTAATACTGTAAGGTAAGAGCTACAAATTAATGAAAAGTTATTGAAGGAAAGTTCTTAGTACAGATGCACTTAAAAGTTAAATATATTATTCGACATATTAAACATGCAAAATAAATATGATAATCTTTTAAGAAGTACAATAAAGTTTAAAAAGATGATAAGGAAGTCTAAAGAAGTTTCTGACCCTAAATAAAACAACTGCTGTATGACTCATCTTAATAAAACCAAAATATTTATGTTTCATATTAAAAGAAAAGAAACTAAAGAAGGTAGTTTTTAGTTCTGACTTCAAATGACTTCTGTTTAAACTAAATTTGTCCTTGCATAAATTAACACAATCTTGTTATACTTAATAACAAAAATTCAGGAAAAACAACTGATTAAAGTCAAGATTAAATAAAAGAAACGTGATGTTTTGCACATGATAGGAAAGTTAATCAAAAGTCAGCAGTATAATGCTTTCATCACTATTCCGGTAGAGACTACCAAGGAAACCAAAGCCTTCAACAACAAAAGCACATGTCACACTTGCCATCCATCAACCTCTCCTTCTCCCACTATTCTCTTCCAGTTATTTTGCAATCCCACACCCGTAGAACCAGCAAAACCAGCCCGACTATACCAATTCTATCACACTCCCAAACTGCTCCTATATCAATTCGGAGCAGCAAAAGGAAAAAAAAGGAGTATAGCGCAAAAAGAGCATATCCAGACGACGACGACGCACTAAATCCAACTCAGGATATATCCCCTCCTCTTATATCGTCCAGTATCCGCATATCACAACCGTAACCCGCGCTGTTTCACAACACACTCGACCGCGAGGCACGAGTGCGACGGCGATAGACAGATAGACAGATAGGCGCAGGTAGGTACAGTTCGCAAGAAAGAGAGAGAGAGAGAGAAAGAGAACGGGAGGCAGCTCCGAAATGAAAGTCAGGCGTAGGTATCGCGCGCGCGCGCTCGCAAAAGAGAGAGAGAGAGAGAGTCCACCCTAGCAACAACAAAAAGCCAGCGGTGCTCATCCCCCCGCGTGTGCGCACAAAGCCACTGCGTGTATACATCATGCGTATATATATATAAGGGGGGTGCGGTGTTGATATAGATATACACATAAATATACGGACCAGCTGCGAAGTGCAGAGGAGTAGACTTGCGTCCGGCCGTGTCTCGTGCGTTGACCGTCTTCGGGGTGACGAGTTTCTTAACTCGCGCCAGGTCGCCGGTCTTACAAGCTTCAAAGAGCTCACGCAAAGGATCTTGTTGACCTGGTGACACTGCCACTGTGGCACCGTTGTTACCACCACTCGCGGCACTACCGTTAGCGCCAGGAACGCCCGCGCCGAGGGTTTCCGCGCTCGTCAACACCGATCGTCGTCCTGCCATTTCACACCGCCATTTTCACGCGCGACGACGACTGGCTGCTGCTGCTGCTAACTCGCGCTTACAGCGCGCGCCGTTATCCCCGCCGTACTGGCTCTCTCTCTCTGTCTATGCGCTCTCCTCAACTCTTTCACGCGCAGTGCTGCTCATGCTGCTATATAGGTATATAACTACTGTGCCTCATGCACGGTGTGTCTATATCGCTATATATCCTATATAACGTTGTCTTCTTGTCGTCTCGCTCGCACTTTCTGGTATACACATACACACACACGTTGTTGCTTTCTCTCGCGGTCGTGCGTTTATGCTGGTGTAGTGCTCGCACACCGAAGGGTATATAGGTGTGCACAGCACTATATTATACTGTCTCGAGAGAGTCTCTCTGCGCGCCGTGTGCTCTGTGCAATAATATAATAATAATAATAATGTATCTGGACTGAGCCGCGCGCCGCCGTACCGCAGGCGGCCTTGTCTTCGTCTGCGAATCCGTTGGGAAAGGTTGTTGTTTGATGCGAAGCCTATACGGGGGCTTCCGATTGCTCGAGTGTAAGAGAGAGATAGGATGCGGGTGATTTTTTTTTTACCTCTTATCGCGCGCTTGGAGCGATAGGAGAGTATATACTGATTCATCGATGGAGAAATATAAAGATGACGAGGAGAATAGCTCCGATGGTTATCGTTATATTGTAAATACCGGGGGTGTATAAGTTTCTTTAAATTTGCAGTTGGGAATTATATGCAATTATTTTACTAATATGTGGACAATACCTTGCGAGGGTCAAATTTAATTTGATTATTGTGTTATGACGAGTTCGATGCGATATGTTTGTTGCAGGTGTAAAGGAACATAACGTAAATTGAAAAATGTCAGAAAGTCATGTTTTGTGTTCAGAACTTAAATTCAAATTTACTTAATCCTTAAAAACAATGTGATAAACAAATAATTTGCAATTTAAAATATCCTATTTTTCTAAAAAACCTCTAATTTTTCTTTTTACATATTTTATTATTTCAAATAATATTTAAAACAGAGAATATAAAATGTTTTTTATTTTTTAAAAGTATTGACTTCAACAACATTTTAAAAATAATCCTGTTTCGCATGAAAAATACATAAGTATTCTAAATTACATTCATGATTCAGCTTTATAAACGTACGATCATCCGCATATATACAAAAATACTGGTTCACCAGTAGCGCACTACACAAGTGCGCCGACAGACTATCTGCCTCATATATACTCCCATACATATATATATTCTATAGCAAAAAACCACCATCTTCCATCTCTCTCGCGCTCATGGGCCTGCAGGCGCAAGTCTTCCGTATCGGTTCCACTCGTTCGCCTGCGACTCTACCGAGTGTGTACGCGATGCGGCTTACAAGAATGTTTTCGCGGTGCTGAAATTTAGTCGTGAAAAGTGCCATATAAAATAAAAAAACCGGTATCGGTTGCGTACTGTATTTAGTAAAAGAAATTGTTGAATTTATTCGAATAATGCTTTCGATGGTTTAACGATAAAAGGTGATTATTGAAGATACGCGAAAACGATTGTTTGTTTGTTTGATTGTTTTACATGCAGTTGTAACGTTTGTTTAGTGATTGTTCTCATGTTATTGTTTATAACCTCTAATTGTCGAGAGTATTTGGTTGTTATAAATGTATTTAATTGGGATATAAACGAATTTGTTGTGTATGAAACCTAACCTAAGTCTTAAAATATACTGGTTCCGAAGTGCATTTTGAAGTATTTGTGAATTGTTTGTTAATAAATGTCGTCAGTATTTTTTTTACTGTGACGTGAATTTGATGAAAGTAATGAAAAACAATGAATATATTTATAAGTATATGACGTATTTACGCGATTTTTATAACTGGTGTACGTTATTTTTACATCAGGTTTTATATAGCATTTTGTTTGCATAGTTTTAATTAGAATTCTATTATTTTCTGTTTTTTTTTTATTTTATGTTTACTGAAAAATATTGTAACTTATTACTTTAAATACTATTTGGCAGTCTACTTAATATCTATTTATATATATTTTTTAGATTAAAGTGAAGTACAAAAGCATTCAAAATGACAGACAAACCCAAAAGTTCAAGCTATGTCAAGCATGTCCCAAAAGATGCACAAGTTATAGTGTCAATTATGAAAGATATGGGAATAACAGATTACGAACCTAAAGTAATCAATCAATTATTAGAATTTACATATCGTATGTATGAAACCATAAGAGTTTATATATTTTTTTCTAGAATATTTGTATTATTACAATCTATTGATTCCATTTTGCAGGCTATGTAACATGCATCCTGGACGACAGTAAAATATATGCTAACCACAGTAAAAAGAAATTTATAGATCTCGAGGATGTCAGACTCGCTGTTAAATTACAGTTAGATAGAACTTTTACAAATCCTCCTCCTAGAGATGTATTGATAGAAGTAGCTAAAACGAGAAATTCTATACCATTACCATTTATCAAACCAAGTAATGGACTACGATTACCACCTGATCGTTACTGCTTAAATGGAACAAACTATAAACTTAAGGCGCCAGTAAAAAAATCTTCAAAATCAGGATTTGGTAATTCTATGAGTTATGGCATTCATTCTAGAGGAAATAAAGGATACACTGTAGTAAAAAGACCTGGAACATTAGCAACAGTTGCTCGTACACAGACTATATCTATGCCCAAGCCAGTATTTAAATTCTCTTCAGGTAAAAAATGACACTTCTTATGTCATATGCTTAACAATTGATATTGCACTTTAATTCTACTCTGATATTTTATTTCAATTTATAGGGCCTAGTATTAATTCTAATACAGTTAAATCACAATCATCTATCAATCAGCAAAATCAGTCGTCAGCAGTTAAAACAGAACCTGATGACCCTACTAAAAAAAAAAGGGAAAATGAAAATTTTGATGTATCATAGATTTTTATGAAAGAAAAGAACTAAATTTAACGACGAGAATACATTGAAATTTTAAACTTTAAAGTATTCTTAAAAAACAATACACTTTCTCGTAAATATCTTATAAATATGAAATTTTTTAATTTTCAACTTCATAAATGACATTTTTTTTTTATTGATTGAAAATGTAATTGTACCAAACAAATTTTCAAACTTAAAAGAAAAAGATTTTTATATTACCAGTAACAAATAATTTTGTACCATAGAAAGTGTATTAATATTATGACTTGAAACACTTTACTGTCAATGGTAGGCACAATTGATTTTTTTTTCTTTTTCATGTACATTTATATTTTTCTACCTGATTAATTTACTTTGCTAGATTTAGATATATTTATTTCTTACATATCAAATTGCATTCATATTTAATTTATTCTTAAAATTTATGCTTTTTTTATGCTCTTAATTTATGCATTTAATTTATGCTTAAAAATGTACCTGATTATTTACGTACATGTATAGATCGGAATATTGTGTAAAATTATGAAAAACCACGATTCACAATGAAACCAATGTAAAAGTTTCTACGTTTTAGTAGACTCGAACTGTCAAATGTCACGGTAATACTCAAAGTACTCTTTATATATCAGTACGCACACATGTCATTATATGTACATATAAAGCATTATTATAATTTCCGCTTAAATTTCAATGTATACTCTCACGAACGAATCGCACAATGATGGAGCGCTCTCTATATAGTTATAATTCATTTTATTATCAAAAAATAAAGTCACTCTTTAAAATTACTCGCTCTCTACAGTTATACTTATACGAAAAAAAAAAAATATTACAAAAAGCCTCATCCTTCCATGACATCGTTCTACGTCTGCTCATCCTCGGCAGCTTCCTCAGGCTCCTTCTTCACCTCTGCTTCGTCAGGTTCCTGTTTCACTTCCACTTCTTCAGGTTCCTGTTTCACCTCCACTCCTTGCGGTTCCTCCTTTACTTCCACTTCCGTCTTCACCGCTGTCTGCTCCTCGTTTTCGGCATTTACCTCCACCCCCTCTCTTGCCTTCTCCTCCTCTTCGTCCTCTTCCTCGATTGGTGAAATGGGACCCGATTCGTACTCCTCCTCCATCAGCATGGATCGCTGCTCGAACACCTGTTCGATCACGCCGGAGTGCGTCAATCCCTCCAAGTACGACGCTTCCTCTTGCTCTTCGTCTTCGAACGAGCGGTACTCGGCCTCCAAATCGCTGCTCGCGATGAGCTCGCTTTCCTTTTTCTCGACGACTTTGTCGTCGCTCTTTTTGCGGCCGACGTGGTTGTTCGGTAGGAATATCTTAAATTTCTGCGGTATGTCCTTGTCCTGGTAGATTCTTCATCAGTGACAAAGGAGTTGGGAAAGAAAATGATGTATGTGAACGACATTTTACGATAAAAAAATATTAATATGTATTTTATAAAAATGTGGAAATTTTTAAAAACTTGACATCTAATAGGTAAATATTGAAATTCATAACATGAGTAAATTTTTCATTCTACGAAATAAAATTATTGTTTATAATAAACTGAAGTAATATTTCGTATAACTTTCACTGAAAAATTGACCATAAATAAATTAAAACAGGAAAGAAATTATAAAAAAGAAAAATGAAAACAAGTATACAAAATATATATTTGCAATGCATAAAATGACACATATGCAGATGTATATAATATATATACCTATCACAAAAATAAATCACACGAATTCTGCAATTCGCGTGAATTTGTATCCTCGTCGTTTCTACATAGTTAGTTTTGTAAGCCTTGCGGGTGAAATCGGCAAGATCGAAATACATCTCGTTCCATCCAGGATTGAGGCATAGCGGCATCGATGTGCTAAAGTGATGGATTTGGTTCGCCTTCTGAAAGTTACTCATGCGGAATCGGCGATGCACGTTTCTGTCGTCGAGGACCTGTGGGAACATGCCACGGATAAAAATATTATACATATATATTGTCGGGACGCGCGAAGTGTTTCAGATTTATGACAATGAAATATATTATTTATGTCATTTTCGTGATATAGGTTTTCGTTCGCTTTTTTATCCTTTTTAATATATTTTTCAAATGCGTATAATTATAGAACCTATTTCCTAATAATATTACCTTTCATATGAATTGACACTTATAGGATATTATATCATTAGAATTTAAAATGACAATATTTTAATGTTATACAATTTTACTTTTTGGCATTTTTCTAAATCTAAACATTTTTCTTACATTCCGTAATGCTGTACTCACTTTCGGAATCTATTCGATCCGCTCAATGTGGTATTGAAAAAAAAATTACTCTACTCTTTAAAGTTGAATTAGTGAAAAAACCACTAAAGATTAGTTAAAATTGCTCCACCGAAACATTAGTGGATATTCTCTAATAAATTAGTGTATATATTCGCTAATTTTGATTAGAAAAATATGGAAATGTTCACTAATTAAAAAAGTGGAAGTTTACTATTTTAAATAGTGAATATTTTTATATATTTCTACTAAGAATTAATGAATATCCACTAATGTTTCGGTGGATCAATTTTAACTAATTTTAGTGGTTTTTTTTCACTAATTCAACTTTAGAGAGCATTAATTCTACATATATTTCTCCACGTATTTCAACCGATTGATCGAAAATATTTCGAATCAAACACAAAATATATTTTTACTCTTTAAACCACAGAAAACAACATAATAGGTAATATTCTTTTAAAAAAATTCCTACTCTCCAGAGTTGAATTAACAAACATTACTTCACCATTTCAATTAGTGGAAAAAAACTACTAATTAATTATTAATGCACATTCACTAATAAATTCGTAGTTTTCGCTAATTCCAATGGTACAGAGCAATTTATTCGCTAATTCAACTTTCGAGAGTACTATACGTATCCTATTCAACAATTAATTTATCATCGCACAAACGCATACCGTGACTTCGAAGGTGAAGTATTTCTTTAAGCTCTTGATAATCATAACAAGATAGGGCATGTATATTCCCAACGATTGCCTTGGGTTCTTCGGACAGCAGACGTAGACAGTCGAGACGTTCGTGCCGGCGAGCTCGAGGGCCAACGCGCGTACCTGCTCGTCCGTCACGCGGCGCACGCTTCCGTTCTGCACCTGCACATCTCGCGCAATGAGGTTTTTTTTTCTGCGGCTGTTCGTGGTTTATAGGAGAGTGTATATATATATATATATATATATATATATATATATATATATAGGAACACAGAGTTTTGTCACGTAGCTATGGGAGAGGTTCGGTAGTTGGGGATTGATTTAAGTTATAATATTATACACTGTAGTGAAATTTTTTGGTTTTCGTCGAGTGATGTTAATAATATTTGTTAGGGATAAAGTTGGTAGTATATGTATAGTGTTATTCTTTATGAACGCATCGTTGCATGAATGATAAATTATTATGCAAATCGCGATTCATTCCTATTCCTGAATTTACGTTTGTATATAAAAAGTTGAATTATACTTGCTTTCTCTACTTTCACTTCCTTTATTAAAAACAAACTGTTCGTTTTACGATAATAATATTGCAAACGTTTATGTATGAAATGTATAACTTATCGTTTGATACTTCCTTTTCATGTTTATATATACTTGAATAAATTTACAAAAACGTTTAGATATTTCCTTTTATCTAAACTTCAAGTTAGAACATTTTAATAATATCGTGAAAATTAATTATTTCACAGTTGGATGTTAAAAACCAATTTTATTGTGAAAATTATAAAAAATTTTAAATTAGTATTGATAATTCGGTAACCAAAAATACCAAGGTTAACGCGTAACAACCTCAAAATAAAAAAAAGAGTTTGCAAGATGCAAACAAAGTTAACGAACTTTCATATCCCATAGTTCGAGAGGAGAGGAACCGAAGCTCTGGAGTACAGGGATAAAGCCGCGTTGTCGTACGCCGCGATACATGCTGGCGCTTTTCTATCATGCGCGGAGGTTACCTCGATGACTATATAAAAACAACAATTTCTTGAGAGGAGAGGAAATAAGTTGCTAACGTCATGGTCTAGGTATTCGAACAATTTTTTTAATTATACGAAACTTTTAATAAGTCATTTATAAGTATACCATTTTATTCGTAAAATTGTGTGAAAATTATTGTCAACTAATATATATATATATATTTATAATTATAAAATCACCATTTTAATAGAGCAGGTTTGAAATTATACGAATTTCCATTATCCTTTATAATAATAATTTTAATTTTCACTTGCAAATTCCTGTTAACAAAAATATCCCAGTTTTTTTTAATTAAAATCGCCAAGCACTTAAGGGGGGGGGGGGGGTATCGTTTGTTTAGGCAAAAAAAGACCTTTTTTCGTGAATTTTTTTAGACAATACTATTGTTATTAA